>JAABNY020000108.1:25370980-25381812 GCA_015164015.2 Brevimyrus niger | reverse complement strand
GTCTGTCTGTCTGTCTGTCTGTCTGTCTATCTATCTATCTATCTATCTATCTATCTATCTATCTATCTATCTATCTACACACATTTATTAGGTACACTTGGGGCTGGACCCATACAACACAGCGCTTAAAACATTCCTCAGAAACTTTGGTCCATGCTGACATGATTTGTCAGCTGAAATGTCATGATGTGAATCTCCCATTCCATCACATCCCATAAGTGTGCTGTTGGATTGAGATCTGATGACTGCGGAGGCCATTTGATTACAGTGAACTCATGTTCAAGAAACCAGTCTGAGATGATATGACCTTTATGACATTCTGCATTATCCTGCTGGAAGTAGCCATTAGAAGCTGGATACATTGTGGTCATAAAGGGATGGACATGGTCAGCAACAATACTAAAGTAGGCTGTGGCATTTATATAATGATCAATTGGTTGAAAGGGGCCCAAATAGTGCCAAGTAAATACCCCCACACCATTTCACCACCAGCCGGAATTATTGATACAAAGAGAAGGGGAAAATGATTAGTTGTCATTGTTGAGACACCATATCACAACAAAAAAATGTGTCCTTTGCATTTAACCCACACGACATATCATGAAATAGCAGAGAGCACCTAATTTAGCACCTGGGGAGCAGTACCTTACGCAAGGTACCTCAGTGGTACTTAGCTGGTAGGGGATTTGAAGCAGCAACCTTTCAATCTCAAGTGTGCTAACCATTAGGCCACCACTGCCAGGATCAACGAGGATCCAAGACAAAATGGATCCATGCTTTCATGTTGTTTACAACAAATTCTGACTCTACAATGTGAATGCCGCAGCAGAAATTGAGACTTATCTGACCACGCAATGTTTTTCCATCTGCTATTGTCCAATTTTGGTGAGCCTGTGCCAACTGTAGCCTCAGTTTCCTGTTCTTAGCTGATTGGGGGGCAACTGGTGTGGTCTTCTGCTGCTGAAGCCCATCTGCTCCAAGGTTCAATGTGTTTTGCATCCAGAGATGCTCTTTTGTATACCTTGGTTGTAACAAGTGGTTATTTGAGTTGCTGTTGCCTTTCTATCAGCTTGAACCAGCCTGGCAATTTTTCTTTTGCCCTCTGCCATCAACATGGCATTTACACCCAGAGAACTGCTGCTAACTGGATGTTTTTCTTGTTCGGCTAATTTTCTGTAAACCCTAGAGATGGTTGTGAGTGAAAATCCCAACAGATCATCAGTTTCTAAAGTACTCATACCAGCCCGTCTGGCACCAACAACCATGCCACAATCACCTTTCTTCCACATTCTGGTGTTTGATGTTAACCTGAACTGAAGCTCCTGATCTGTATCTGCATGATTTTATGCATTTTGCTGCTGACATATGACTGGCTGATTAGATATTTGTTTCAACAAGCAGTTGAACAGGTACACCTAATAAAGTGCCTAGGAAGTATTAGAAATCACTTAGATCTGTTGTTTAACCATCCTAATGCTTATTCAAATAAATACAATAAGTCACTCCAAGCAGGCCTCCAAATAAAGTTATTGATCCTGTCTGCATGCTACATATATTCAGTTGTAGTCAAATTATCTGCTGTTGTGAGAGATACTTTTAGCAAGTAGCAAGCTGGCCACTGATACAGTGATTATAAAAAGTCTACACACCCCTGTTAAAATTACAAACGTAAAATACAGTAACTTTGGTGCATAAGTGTGTATATTCCTTAACTATTTCTTTGTCGAAGCACCTTTTAGTTGTAATACAGCATTTCAATAAATGTATATTAACTTGGCACATCCTTATTTGGCTATATTATTCTACGGTTACATTCAAAAAAATCCATTAACTACAAAATCCATTAAACTGCAAAAAAAAATCTCCTGTGGACAGCCCTCTTCAATTCATTCCACTGGTCTTCAATCGGACTTAGGTCTGGGCTCTGACTGGTCCTTAATATTCTTCTTCTTAAGCCGGTCCTTTTATTGACTTGGATGTGTGCTTTTGGATGTTATCACGCTGGAAGGTGAATTTCTTCATCTTTCTAACATGTGCTGGCAGGTTAGGTGCCAAAATACACCCAGTGACAAAAAAAGTTAAGCACCCAGATGGAGTGAGTGGTATAAATGAAATGAATCTGCATGTGGTAAAAGGTTGTGTGACTGTATCACAATAATTATAACTTGAGATCAAAGGATGGGCACACCCACTGATCCCATGTCAGTAGGGTCTCCTGAGTCACTACCAGAGATGACCTGAAGTCACGCCCTATGGCTCCCCACACCATGATGTCATACCCTATGGCTCCCCATACCATGATGTCAGGAATAACACTGCTTGGCAGTGTCTAATGCTCTAATGCTTGTCTAATGCTCTAATGCTTGGCAGACGATCCTCCCTTGATATGGTCTGTTTTGAGAGGCCGGAACCTTCACGACGTGTGTGGGTGTCCTCACGTACCCATTGGTCCCAACATGGGGCGACTGTGACATCTGCTTGCCCCACATGCCAAGCAACTGAACAATATGACCACCCAGCTGCCTCATGAAAACCCACAATGTGACCCCTATCAAACTCCATCAAGTGCTGGTAATGTTGTCTAATGCGCCTGTGAGGCATCCTGTGTCTGGTGACAAGATGTGCCGCCTCCTTGGAAATCAGAACATTAACATACCTATTGCTAGTCTGCACGTGTATCAAATTACATCCAAATTAGACCATTACTCATTACTTCTGGGTGCTTAACTTTTTGCGTTTCTGAGTGTAGATTGGTATGTGGAGCTAGCATATGATTCCCTCTGGTCTTGCCTAGAGCCCCAGTCTGACCTGAAGAGAAGCAGCCCCATAGCATGTTGCTGTCACCATCGTACTTCACTGTGGGTAGGGTGTTATCTGGGTGATGAGCTGCTTTGGCTTTGCACCAAAAGTTTTTTTTTGTAATTATGACCGAAAAGTTCTACCTTGGTTTCATCAGACCATAGTATATTTCTCTACAGGGTTTTAGCTGGTTTGATGTGTGTTATAGAAAATTATAGGTGGTGTGTTTATTTTCTTATGAGAAATGGCATTATTTTCGCCATACTTCTTACATGCCCCGTTGTGAAGAATATGGAAGATGGTTGTCACATGCAGGGAATAACCAGTACTTGCCAGGAAATCCTGCAGCTCCTTCAGTGTTGTTATAGGCCTCTTTGTAGCCTCTCTGATCAGCTTTCATTTTCCATTAGTTTTGAAGGGTACCTGTTCTTGGTAATGGAACTTTATATTGGTTTCATTTACATTACAAAAACAGAGGTGTGCAGACCTTTTAGATGTACTCTGTGTGTGTGTGTCTGCGTTTGGATTATTTTCATATCACATTATGGAAACCAGATGTTCCACAAAATGTAATAAAAACTTGTTATTTTGGGCACCATTTATCAGTTCCTCACAAGGACCAGTGAATGCAATCAAAACATTTTTTTTTACTGCAAAAGACAGCAAAAGTCTTGTATTTTGTATTTTGTTTCTTAACGTATTGTTAAGGTTAGGGCTGCGTAGGGGTTAAGGTCGTCCGTCATGTTGGGATCAGAGTTTTCCCCATAGCAAAGATATAATTACCAACCTGTGTGTGTGTGTGTATGTATAATATATAATATGCATACCCTTGCCTGGACATTTTTGTTGCAATGTGAAGTCTTGTGGGGAATTGAGAATCTGATCACACTGATCTGTGTGTTTTTTTGGCCAGTCTTCATCGATCTTTGTAGCCACGGCCATTCTAGTTGCAGAGCTACATGCCTGTAAAACACAAAGCTTAGTCATTATACCAGGATAAGTGACACAAGAGAGCTGGGTGTACTGCAGATTTTGCTTTTTTATATAAGGTACTTATAACATAAAGCATACTAAATCAGGAAATAGATCTCAGTGAATAATGAACAATTGAGCATAGTGAATAACAAACAAGATAACACATGACACATATAAAGAACGAGTGAGGTGTGTGAGTGTTTCCCAAAACCCTCTGTCATTCCAGATCTAATGAACAAACTTAAAGCGGATCTTTGCTGGCTCCTCCCCAGCCTCCACGTGAAAAAAGACTGTCAATAGCAGGATCATGCATCTCATGTATTTCAGCGCTGTAAATTATTGTCACATTAGACATAACAGGTGAAAAAAATAAAATAAAACAATACGAGAGCATGCAACAGCACGACTAATTAAGACCAAACAAAATTAGCCTAAATAGGTCAAAAATATACAACTGGGCTCGCTGTTTTTGTATAAAAAAAGAACAGTGGTGAGCTTCAATTAGAAAAGAAAGCAGTTTTACCGAGGACATGGGCAAAAATAATTTTTAATAAAATAATTACTGCAGTGGCGTAGGGCACAGCACACACATCAAAAATAGCACAGCAGCACTCACAGGAAAATCTTTGACCCCCTCAGGATTTACTGTATGCATGCACCACAATTGCATCTACTCTATGCCCAGAGCACCATCTGCAACGTTGTGAGTTGTTTGGTGTGCAGTATTATATGTTGCCTAAGCCATGGATTGGGGGTACAACTAACGAGTCAGCAGCCATTTGCAAAGATGATACCTGTTGTCTCTCAGTAATTAGCCACAAGTTAACACACCATACTTTGCCATCGGTCAAACTATAAGGCTGGACCAGATATAGGAAACGTGTTCACTCCCACACCACTTGGCCACAATGTCTGTAAAATGTCTTGAATGATTGTGTATCACCTGTACAATTACGCCTAGTGCCGAGAACCGTTTTGGAAACGTGCATGGGATTCAAGATGCTGGGAGCATGGAAAGGGTTGAGGGTTCCATTCTCTACACATAAAATTTCAAGTATATCTACAATGGCATGAAAACCAATTTTTAGTATAATGAAAGGCATCCCCTCCTGCTGGACATTATATTCAGTTGTGCGCATTGCACAATAGTAATGTGGTTATTGCAGGCACAGATTTGGACACAGCAGCCGTGCTGAGCCCATGTGTATCACCACCAGTCTTCAAGAATCCACCGGTGGCTTAGAAACAGAGAGCTGTCAGAAGCTGCACAGTGGAACTGAGGGCAAAATTCCAGTGTGTTCCGCTTTTTAACGCATCCTACACCACACAAAGGAGGCTCATTATTGCACCCCAGGCCACCTTGTATTTCTCTAGTAATTTTTTTTAATGGGATGTTCCAAGGGGTTCATGTCTGGTCACAAAACAGCATTTAGACCAGCAACCTGGCTTCTTGGATGGCGCTGTCTCAAACACTGTCTCCAGCTGAGTTGAGCAATTTTCTGAAAAGCTGCCATTGTCATTCCTGGTGGTAAGTAAGGAGTCATTTATTTTCCCAGGAGGAGACTGAATACATAGCAAGTTTCACTGGTTAGCTTATTGTGTACCTGTGTTGCGCAAAATTGAAAATGTATGAATTGTGCCCTACTCTATTTAGGAATCAAAATTCAAAAGAATTTGATTCATTTCAGTTCTAAGAATTTCCATGCAATCACACAATGCAGAAATTTCTTTTAACCTGGAAAGTATTAGATGTAATAAATTTACTTTCTAAATGGTAGATATATATATATTGATCTTATATACGTACTAGGGAGTGAAGTGTACTTTTTATTTGCATGGTTTTAATTGAAAACCTGTGTAACAGATTTAGTCTGTTTTAACAAAACCAGTCAAAAAAAGTATTTATCAAAGGGTTAATATTTACTGTTTGCATATTTTTATTTTAACTGTTTATGCGTGTTAACATTTTTAAGGATTCTGCAGCAGCTTTACTTGTTAGTGTCTGTGGGTTGTCATATGGATTGGGTTGTGATAGGGTGACTTGTGTGTATTATTTAGTCTTCCATTGTGGTATACAAAATTACAGTTAAATT
Organism: Brevimyrus niger; assembly: GCA_015164015.2. NCBI lineage: Eukaryota > Metazoa > Chordata > Actinopteri > Osteoglossiformes > Mormyridae > Brevimyrus > Brevimyrus niger. The sequence goes on along the minus strand of JAABNY020000108.1, from coordinate 25,375,945 downwards.
GCCCAAGAACAGCATTTGTATTGCTTTTCAGAGGCAGGCTATTTGCATAAACAATGCTTCAAAGTACCGAAGTACCAAAAAGTATTCCACTGGCAGTTCAAGTACTAGAACATTTGGTACGGCTGTTTTGGTTACCCTAACTGAATGGCTAATTGAGGGTTTCTTTTCTGTTGATAGAAGTGTAGAAGTTGATATGTAGGTCCTTTATCAATCATATATTTGGCACATGTTTTGTTTTTTTTCATTTTGCATTTATGTGGGTTAAAAAAACATTTAAATTTAAGAAAAAAAATCATTACAGAGAATTGCGATCTCAATTCTAAACAAAAAAATTGCAATTCACATGTTTTTCAGAATCATGTGAACGTAGCCTGCATTGAACAGGGGATAACAGGGAACAGCTAATTCAGCCCCAGTGGAGCAGTGCTTAGGGGTTTTACCTTGTTGGTCAGAGATTCAAACCAGCAAATTTTTGATTACAAACACACTTCCCTAACCATTAGGCCACCACTGCCTACAGGACTGCAAGGGGTCAAAACAAAACTAATAAAACAGCAATCTAGGCAGGGCGTAATACAGGGAAACCTCCAATCTAACAAGGAATAACAGTCCAAGAGATACGACTAACAAATGCATAGCAACATAGGAAATCAACCAGACAGCAAAACAGCCACAAAACACCAATAAGGAACAAAACATAAGCACACAAGCAAAAAGAAATGGTAGGTGTGGATCATCACAAAACTTTTTCAATCAACCAAGGTGCAGGACAACAAGCAACAGGTGAAACAAATTACCAATACACAACAGTAGAAACTAGGGAACATAACACAAAGGGCTGACTACACTAGAAAAAAAAATAGGAACAAGTACAAGCAGAACACAGTTACACCAGGCATGCTCAGAAAGACCAAAAACAGAAGTGCAAAGCAAAGACGAAGGAAACAATAACAAACACTAAGAAAAATAAAACCAATGTATATATTAACCAAAAGGTGAGACTGGCCTCTGGCCAGGGGGGTATTCCATGAAGGAGGATTTCTTGCTTAGCCAGATAACTTCTTCTAGTCTGGGCTAAATGGACTTTATTTTTATTCCTGTACATTTAGCCCAGACTACCTTAAATCTGACAAGTTATCCGGCTAAGCATGAAATCCTGCTTCATGGAACAGCCCCCAGTCCTCAAACTCCTGACTTGAGGGGATCAGGCTCAGAGTAGCTCACTCAATACGCTGAGCTACACAGCAGCCCTAAGGGGGCTAAAGCTACAAGATAGAAGCAGGGTGACCAGCAACATCTGCTGGCAACCAAGGGACAAGACACTTAGGGCAGTTACAAACTAGCACTGACCCTGACAAATCTATAATCTTCCCAAACCCACAAAGTAAAAAAAACACTACCACTTAAAATGTGTCATCTCGCTCTATAACCACAAATCCTGTAAGAGCTGTGAAGAAAACTGTAAGCTCTTAAAATTCATCTTAAACCACCCATGTAACCACCCATGTAAGAATGGCTGCTGTTTGTTGAGCAGTACAAGGAAAAAGTGTGACATAGAAGGTAAAGCTTAAAGAAATTTAACAACCTCCTCCCACTCCTGCAAGGTGAAGCTGAAACATCTTAACAGGAGCTGTGGAACTGTAAAATTTGATGTGCACAGGAATCCCACCTTTTTAACAATGAGGTTATGTCAGAGCAGTATGTAACAACCTCTAGGAAGTTTCACGGTTTTCGAATGCACGGCAATCGGACGAAGGCTGGGGCTCATTTCAACCATGTAAAAACAGGAAAAACCTGCAATGTCATTTTTAGAGACTGCAGTATCTTCAGTTTGTACATTTATCTAAACGGATCTTACATAGCTGTGGGGTAAACTATTCTGAAATACCTATGTGTGTTAGACTTATTGAGGTTATGTTTGTACAGTTCAGTTTATAAGCCAGTTCATACCTCTGGACAACTGGATGCACTGGTCTTCCTTCCTGTAGCTGGAGGAGGCCCCAGTACCTTTGATCCAAAAGCAATGTGGGACACAAAATGGCTCCTTGTCCCACGTACACTGGTTAAGCTTGGACTGTTTTTCTGTTCTGTGAGGCATAAGAAGATAACGGCTGTTGGTCCTTCTCCCACCACTAACCTCTGAAGGACAGAGTATTTTTAGTAATGTTCCACATCCATTGTGAAAGGGGCTGTTCACATGTGACAACATAAGAAAACAAGTATTACATAATCATTTAGAAGCACATTCTAACATTAGTGAAAATTATACTTTTAAGAATAAAGTAATAAATCCAGTAATTTCTAGTTTGTTGTTTGTCTCTTAAGAGTAAGACATATTTAAACATTGCTTACTGAAGAGAACAACAACAGGGACAAATCTCAAAACTTGATGAGCAATGTGACTGCAGATTTTTAATCCCTGCCTGTCCATTTATTACTTTGCATTCATTTTTTTAACACTTCTGACATTTACCCTTACAGTGTACATTCAGATGCCTAATCTGTGAGAGCAGGGGAGTGAAACATGATGTGGTGCACTTAAAATCCTGGAGCCTGGACTTTAAGGTCAGATGACTGATTAGAATAAGAAGACAATGTATCCTTAAATGAGAGTGTCTTGTCTCATTTGAATATGGCCTCATCTTCAAAGTAACTTCAGTATAAATAAAATTGCATATTTGAATTGTAGAACTGACCAAGGTAAGTACTGAACCAACATTTGGCTGTTTTCATGTAGAAAAAAAATAAAACTTTTATAGCAGATGAGTATAATAAGGTATGGTAATTATAAAACTGCTGAGGACTAACAACAAAGATTAGCTGAAATGCCTCAACAAACCATACCTGACACATGTAGAGAAATTAAATAACACTGAAAAAGGGGGACCTTTTCCCAGAGTAAACTTGTGAATAATTGAATTGGATAGGCTGTTATTTTCATCCTAAATATGCTACTGTAATAATAATTTTTGAATGCCTCTATATTATTACACTGAACACCAGATTTAATATCAATCTTCTTTAACCATTATTAGGCTTGTTATGCTAATAACATGGGGACCAATTATAAGAGCTCATTTACATCACAATCCCCTCAGTGTGACTGCAATTTATTTCTAATGGCATGACTGGATAAATCAACATGAACGAGACAGCTGTCAAAATGAATAAAAATGCAAAGACTGAAAAAATGCTATTGGAGGGGAAACGAATTATAATGAGTTACTGGTGCATTTATATTTGTCATAAGAAAAGATAATTGCAGTCTCTAGGTATGGGATTCTGATCCAAGGGCACTTGGATTTCAAAGCAGCATCATTCAATCAACAGAGGTAGAGCTTTTAACAAAAAAAAAAAAAAGTCCTTCAAAAAGCAAGTTTTTGCTCAACACATTAGTGTGGTTTCCTTGAGGCAGTGGTTTGAAAATCAAACTCACCTACAAAAAAATACTCAAATTAAAGACTTGGTATTTTAATAAATATTTCATTGATATAAATTCATTTCAATTAAATCAACCCAAATTCAATCTCTGCACATAAAAATGATGTTTTCGTCTTATGCTGCTATTTGCTGAATATATTCCTGGCATTTGGTGAACCTAATTGCTGTTTAAATCTTCAGTTTTTTTATCTGCTTATTTTTAAGCACCTTTAATCATTTTCATAACAAACTGGAATACTAAAGCTTATTCATGCACAAGCACAATATTTCTGATGGCACTTGGCTAGACCAAAGTAGATGTTCTAGCTTCCACTAGTGGGACATTATGTGTATTAAGCAGATTTTAGATACAGAACAGCCTCTGTTCAAGGGTTGTTTCACGGTGAAAGATTCATCCATTACCTTAATATCAAAATATTGTTGCTTCTCATACTTGCGTTTTCTGAGCTACAAGATTTTTAATTATACATGAGATTATGCAGAACTGGGACTACAAAATCAGCGTTATTGGTTTACATCAATGCCTCACTAATTACCAATGATATGTGTGACTTTCTGGGAAGGTACAGATGTTTAGGGGAGAAATGCAGGTCAAGGGATATTGCCCGTGTCCTATAAATCATATAGGTATTTTTTCTTTTATTATGCTTTTGCTAATATCTCAATCAGAATTTTGTTTTAATCTATATGTAACAAAAGTATAAGTTGATGTAAAAATGTTATGTCAAAACGTTTTGTGCAATCATATTCGCACTAAATGTAGCCAAACCCCCCACTTCATAAACTGAAAGTCTAAGGCTAATCTCAATTGAAATTAGCATTATACTGACATACTTTTCAGTTCAAATGCACGGCATGGCTAGACATTTATGAAAATAAAGCACTACAATCATTTCTTTGTTTCCTCCTCTATGTATTACTTGTGATTTACTGTTTCTGCAATGGAGGAGAGCATTCCCTAGCTGATCATCTACCTTATCTATCCTGCCCCAAGAATCAAGGGTGAATAAAGCACCAAATCACCTAGATCTTAAATCATTGCAGACCTGTGCTAAAAACAAAGGCAGCTGCTTTTATGGAGCACTGAGCTAAAACCTGACACCTGATTGCCCATTCATGAATCAAATGTGTTAATGTCCACAGACCTCTGATCGCTATCAAGATAAAGTATCAGCAACTGGGCTACAGAACTGTGCACATTAACTCTCTTCTTAACAATAAACCAATTACAAACAAGTTAGAACAAAGAAAAAAGGTAATCAGTAATTTATACACTCACCTAAAGGATTATTAGGAACACCTTACTAACATGGTGTTTGACCCCTTTTCGCCTTCAGAACTGCCTTAGTTCTACGTGGCATTGATTCAACAAGGTGCTGAAAAGATTCTTTAGAAATGTTGGCCCGAAGCTCCCGTTCCACCACATCCCAAAGATGCTCTATTGGGCTGAGATCTGGTGACTGTGGGGGGCATTTTAGTACAGTGAACTCATTGTCATGTTCAAGAAACCAATTTGAAATGATT
>JAABNY020000108.1:25346498-25359115 GCA_015164015.2 Brevimyrus niger | reverse complement strand
GTTTATCTGCGGTTCAGCAGAAAGAAGCGGCCAGATAATTTCATTTTCAGAGATTGTGAGTAGGTGTCAATAACTTTCAATTGCTTAGCTTTACTTATGCTTCCTTAAGTGATAGGAAAATGACGTTGTTTGCTATTTTAAAACTAATTTAGAGCACCAAGAATAAAGAAAGAGTAGTTCTGAAACTACATATCTTTAGATATTATGATTCACACTTTATATTATTATATGCAGTGTTATATATATTTACTAGCATGTTTTTAATGAACACAACCCCAGCATGTAAAAAAAAAACTCATAGATTCATTTAGACTTTAATTCCTTCCCACAACCCTGGGGGCTAAACCCCCCTGTCTTTCAATCCTAGTGACGTTCCTGGGCTACACAGTGGTGGTGGTTGAAGTTGCTCCACATTCATTCCGATTTGGGTGTCTTGAAAAGTGCTATATAAATGTAACATTCATTCATTCATATGGGTATGACTTGGTGAATTTTTTTTTTCCATAAATTAAAGACACACCTCATGTACATCTTAACATATTTCATATTTACATAAATTGTTAAATGATGCAATGGGGAATTTACTACTGAAGTTGGATGTCAGAAGATATGGGTTTTAGTGATGCACGGGTTGACCCCATGGGTCAGGTAAGTTCTGCTCAGCTTACCAAAAAATATAGCGAGTAAGGGCATGTTGGGTCAGTGACGAAGCAACGTTCCAACTGAATTATAAATAACGTACAGAAACGTTGCATGAAAACAGCTTTGTGTTAGAGGCTTTCTGATTTGTGTTCAATAGAGGAGGCTGTGAATACCGGTCCAGATTCAGGGCAGCAGTCAGTCAGCTTCAATTCATCTGAATCTTTGGGTGTGAGTTAAATAAAGAATTAAAATACAGTATATACATAATACAGAAAAAACTAACTCGAAGCATGTACTCTCCTATTGATTTATTTGTAGTATGTCCAATGATGGATGCATTTCAGCACTAGGGCCATCTCCAGCATTTTACAGCATTGAAGATGGGCTAGTGCCAGGACGTGTCTGTAAAAACCAAATAACCTAAAAGAATCAATTCCTAATTTAAGACATAATATTCAAGTGTTAGAAGAGTGAATGGGTTGCTGTGAACAGAAATATATGTATTATATCTCACCTACTTCTTATTCACCCTGGCAGGAAATTCATATCCATAGAATCAGTGCAAATTTCCAGTCCCATACCTACAGTACAATGTTTTTCAGCATCCAGAGAAATAACTGACAAAGCAAACCATCTTTCCAGCGAACTCATTCACTTCGGATCATTCTTTAGGCCTGATGAACTGAACATGCCTCCATTGAAACTTGTGGGGGGAAAAAAATGCACAATTGTGGATTACAGGAGACATTTCCCAACCTGTGCATTGTGTTAAGAATGATGGCCCTGACGCTTCCTGTCAGCGAATGCCGAGGAGGACAGTCCATTTCGCAAAAGGTTGAGTAACACACTATACGAGACTACAAGATAAACATACTAGGGGTAATTTAGAGACGGCAGACAGCTGCCCTGCATGTCCAAGGAAGGTGGAAGAATAGAGACGGCATGCAAACTCCTCGCCCTGGCAGTAGGGCCAGGATTCACCCCCACCTGGAGGCGTCAGGCAACACTGCGACCCACCTAACCACTGTGGTGCTCTCCATATATATAAATACAGTGCTTGTAAACTGTTCCCACTTCTTGCACTGCACTAATCATGCCCGGTGTACAGCCCTGGTCTATACTCTCTCTGTCTTCCTAGTCTAGATTTATATAATTTTTCTAAACAAATGGAGGTACTGAAGCACAGAAAAAACAGCATCATAATACTATTATGATCAGGGCTGAGGTCATAAGGAGAAAAACTGATATTCTACAGGAGAGGACAAGCAAAACCTTTAAATATGCCCAAAACAGCATAGACAGCATTTAAAAGAACACAGAATTATACAGGACTATCTTTTCTTCATGTTTGCCTTTCATTGAGCTTAATAGATGTATACATCACTTAATCAAATAGTTTATATAAAACAATGATAAGCCTAAAATGTTTCCCCAATATCAACCGTTGGGCATATATTTATACCCAACACATTTTAAGTTAAAGTGACAATATACACCAAGCAAGCAAATTAAAACCTGCTCTTATACACCAAAGGCAGCAATTCTCACTTAACTAAAATACTTTCTAGAAACTCATACTCACCATCAAAACATGCCTTTCCCTTTAATTATGTCTTATACGCTCTTATATGTATGTTACTATGAGAAAATTCGCCTGACGTGCATCTGGGGTCAAGTAGGCGTGAGCTATTTAACCAAGCTAGTCTCTTAGTCTATTTCATGAACTCATACGACGAATATAATTAATGTATGCTAAAATAAAACCTCACTTTGCTTATCGCTGACTGCCCTCCATTAAGTTTCCATTTGGCCACTGGATCTTTTCCTTGAGCACTGAAGATGTCGACAACCGCGCCGCCCTACGAAGCAAAACGGTACAAAATAATAATTTTTTGGATACGCATACACATAATGAAACATTACGTATATTTTTTTTTAAATGCTAAAACGATAAAGAGGCATATCGCAAAGACCTCTTATTAAAATAAATAAATAAATGCTCGTCATTTTTTAATTATTAAAACATTCAGACCTACCTGATATTTGTTTTTGAACATTCCTTATTTTGACTTTTCCCTTTTTAACATCAGGTAAGTGGCTAAAGAAAGAGTGTGACGCATTTACATTACAAATTTCATACCGACAAAATATCCGTGTATGTTTTAATAAAGTATAATTAATTAACAGAAAATTCACCCAGTATGTTAACTAATAACTTTCATACCTGTTTATCGTTTACATAATACTGTGTTTCAACACTTTTGTCCACCCTGTAAAAAAAATAAACAGAAAACAAGTCAAGTGACACAAGTCTTATAAAAAGTATTGCCAGCAACATTACCGCCGCGTAAAAAGCTGCAGTAACCAAAAGCCTGACAACCAGGCCTATAGCAAACAGCCTAAATAATGCCGTACACGGTAACATGATCCCGAACAAACCACCAATATTTCATGACGCTGAGCCTTTTATCGGCGTTTTATTAATTGTTATAAGCGTGTCAACTAAGGTTCACTATTTGGAAAACGTGTTTACCTGCTGACAGGGGAAAAATCGGCCGGTAAACGTTAGAAAATGCAAAGGCTCGCCTCCCCACCCGGGCCGCGCGGCCTGTTTCCATGGTCACAGGACGCTACATGTCCTTTGAATGCGCCGTGGGCAAGCTGTTGATGCAGGAAGAGACGAATAGTAGATTACAGGGAACAAATATTCTGACGTCCATGATATTGCTAAAGGTCCCAATGGACTGGGTGTGTGAACATTAAAAAATAAGTACCTTTCTAGAATTAAAAAAACAAACATTGTAGGCTAATGAATAGATTCAAATTAATTATCAAACAAGATAAACTACACACTGGCCACATTATGACAGCCATTTAAGATGAATGGATTAGATATCAATAATGAACAAACAGATAAATTCCATCCATCCTCTACCTGGTCAGGGTCACAGGGGGGACCCCAGACAGAAAAAAGCATAAGGTTGGGGCACATAAACATACATAATCATACATTGTGGATAATTCCCTATCAGAAATGTCCATGTTTCCAAGGCAGTACATGACATATAGGAGGGCTCATTAATCAATCCCCAGACCATTCTTTTAATATTTGAAAAGCCCAGTTTGTAACCTTCCCCTGAAATGTTGAACATTTACAATATGTCAGTATCTTTACTAAGCATTGAGGTTCTGTGTATTTACATTAAAATGGTTGACACTCATCATTCAGTTTGTATTGTACAGGGATGTAACTTATTCGCTTGGAAAATACATATACTCAAGATACCAGACTTGATATAAAGGGGAAGATGACTTTTATTATTTCTCTCCTTATAAGTGTAAAAAAATGTAATTATTCAAAGCGAGACACATTTTCCTGTGTTCTCATTACTGCCAAATGGAAATCATTTAATTTTTCTGACAGCCTTTGTAATCTCAAAAGGTCATTTTTTCCTCATACTTGTAGAAAAAGACAATCATGTACAAAATTATGTGCGCTCAATAAATCATTCCTTTTTTATTACTGGCAACAACCAAGAGTTCGTATATAATGAAAAAAAATTACTTAATATTTATTTTTTAAATGAGCAATGCCATGAATTCTCTTATGTTCACAGTTTTGAAATGAGTCTGAAAGGAATTTAGCACTTACTGCAAAAGCGCACATTGTTCTGTGCTTCCATACAGAACATTACAATATTTAGTTAGGTGAAAAGAAAAATATTCCAAGTCTAAAAAAACAGTCTGTTGTTTTTTTGTACGGCTAAAATCCTCAGCCAAGCACAGCTGGTAACCATGGCTTTGTTTAGGCACATGTGCTGCAATAAAGTGTTTGGGGAATGGAGATAATTAAATATTGTATCCAGATTAGCAACAACAGAAGTACTTGTAGTAGCAATCCATAACAAAAGATGAGCCAAAACATTAAGACCACCCCTATACAATGTGATTTTTCTTTTTTTTAAAAGGTGCATGTTTATAAATGGTTTGCCAACATTTGGTGCTCTTAGTTGACATATTAAATGTAGAAGAAATGGGCAGAGGTGAAGACCTGAGTGACTTTGCTAAGAGTCAGACTGTTAGGACTAGATGAGTAGGTCAGGGCATCTCCAAAACTGCAAGGCTTGTGAGGAGCTCAGAGTCAGCTGTGGTGAGTCTGTGATCTATGAATGGAAAGTCCATGATCTGCTGACAGGATGTTGGGTGATCGAGACTTGCCGATGCAAGATGTGAATGAAGGCTATCCTATCTGGGATAAACCAACAGGAGGGCTGCTGAGGCACAAATGTCAGATACATTTAATGATGGTCGTGGGAGTCATGGGTCATGTGCGTATGCAGCCATGCAGCCGTGGATGGGAGACGTCAGTCCAATGCATCCCACAGATGCAGCAGGAAATCAGATTCATTAGCCTAATTGACCTTCTTCCATTGTTCTGAGGTGAAGTTCCGCTGGTTGCATGCCCATTGTAGGGGCTCTCGACAGTGGGCAGGGCTTAGCAAGTGCCCTTTGACTGGCTATGTGGCTTCAGATGCTGCAGGGTGAGATGCACTACAGTATGTGTCATGACACGTTGCTTCCTTGACCATCATCATAATTATCTGCCATTTGTGCCACAGAAGCCCATCTGTTGGTTTGTATGAGATGGGATAGCCTAACACCCTGCTAACAGATCATGGTTTTTTCGTCCTAAAACCACTCTCATTAGGTGCTCACCATGGATGACCATAAACATTCCATAAGCCTTGCTGTTTCAAAAATGCTCTGACCCACTCATCAAACCTTAACAATTTTGCCCTGATCTCCGCCAAGTCTTTACTTCTGGCCAATCTTTCAATATTCAACATGTTAGCAACAAGTACCAAATGTTAGCTTACTGTTTAATATAGGCGAGGCCATCACACAGGGCCAACACTCTCCCATCGGTCTGCGCTTACGCGGCGCATAACATTAAGAGCTGAGCATGCTTTTGTCATCACCGTGCAAGTTATTATGTTGAAGAAAACATGGACAGCACAATGAAGTAAGATTAATGTCCATATGTTGGGCTTATTTGGAGTCATTTTAGATGTGACATGGCCCACATGTACATTTATTGAATATGTGACACAGTGATTTGTTTACTTCACGTGAGAACTGTTGCTGCCCAATTTGGACTGCAAGTCATATTAAGACAACACATTGGTGAGACCACACCTACTCTAGATGTATAATAGTAATGATATTAATAACTATTCAATTGTTATAATCATTATTATATCCATCCATCCATCCATCCATTCATCCATTTTCTGAAACTGCTTGCCCTATTCAGGGTTGCAAGGGATGAAAAGCCAGTCCTAGAGGCTATGGGTGATGGGTGCAGGGCAGGGAACAACTCAGCATGGGGCGCAATCCATCGCAGGGCACACTCACACACCATTCTATAATTACTATATGTAATATTTCATTAAAAAGTGAAAATGACTTCACAGGATAAATACAACATAACACATTATTGATCCCCAGTGGGGAAATTCGGGTGTTATAGCAGCAAAAAATAATCATCGCACATTAAAAAACAACTTAAAAACAACAAATAACTACAGAATAAGAAATAAAACAATCAGGTAATATCACTAGCAAAAATCAGAATTTACCCGATCCATTTCTTCTTGGTTCGGTCCTTGTATAGTGAACGTGCACATGCATGTGTCAGTTGCATTATAGATGTCATGTCTGCATTCCGTGGTTGGGCAAGGTTAGTGATCACACTAGATGCATACTGTGTCTGAGTATAACTGAATCGTGACCTGGCCCATCTCATGAAGTTGACCTGGCCGTTATTCAGCATACTGTGGGGCACTGCAGGGGGGCGATCACAAATGTGGATACAAACGTGAATACAGTGTGAGCTTTTGAGTGACTTCATGTAGTAGAGTAGTAGTAGACGTGATATTAGCAGCATAGTCCCCTGCTATCCTAAATTGTCATGTCTTGTCCTTGATATTAAGCTTGACCCTGATGTTCAGCTTGTGCCACTGTACATACAGAGGACCCAGGGGTGCACTTGTCTTAAGCTTGCACTGCACGTACCAAGGAGCATAGCATTATGTACCAAGTGCTCTAGGTGGTCAGTTCACAATACATATGTCGGAGAGCATAGGAGCCCTGGTAATTAATTCTCACTGCAAGGAAAAGGCCCTGGGGGGCCCAGCTTATGCTTTCCATGCCAGGGGCCCTTGTGATTAATATGCACTATAAATGATAAGGGGACCCTTATATATCAAACTGATAATGATCTATTTTTATGTGTAGGAGATGGAGTAATAATCATGGAAGTAAACCTAAAGTTTCAACAGGTCTTAGAGACAATAGGTGATTTATTGTGCAGTGAGTATAACATATACCTGTGTATAATATGTAATGTCATATGAGATATTAACATACCCTCTCACCGGGTTATGATGGGGTTACGTTCTGACTAAACCTATCGTAAGGCGAAAATATCGTAAGATGAAAATGCATTCCAGTACAGTGCCCCGAACCTAACATACATCATAGCCTAGCCTATAACCTACCTTAAAAATGCTTTTAGGGGCTTTGAGGGGTAATGGCAAGTAGGAGGGGTTTACTTCGAGGGGCAGGAGGGGTTTATTGTAGGGGTAGGAGGGCTTTATAAAGAGGGTTAGAGTATGATTACAGGACCCTCGTTATATGCCTCTCCCAGACTGAGCCTCCTACTCCACATTACCCCTCCTATTGGACACTGCCCTCCCCCCCCACTCAACATTCATTTGCTGGCCACAGCAACATGCCTCTTGGAGACCCAGAGTATCGAGCTATGTCCTTGTTGCTAGGACTGCCGTACTATTCTTCCATGAATGATTTATATATATGGCCATGATCTAATCAAGAAGTACAACGGTGCTCAAATTATTTTAACATGTGTAATTAAAAACTTAATTCATTAACAATGACATTTCTGCTTCAGAGGTCTTGGGGGAAAATATTTCTGAATTTTACCATTGAGTGAAATGGAGGACATGTTAAATTAGGAGAAACACATATCATGCCATCTCAAAATGCTTTATTCTTGATTAAAGTGCAGTATTATACAGATTTGACCCCTGCAGTGTCAGGCCCGGCCATGGACAAATGTGTATATATTAGAACTGTCACAAGTGGAATCAAGGAAAAACCCAGAGGCAGCTTAGAGGGAGACAAAATCAGGCTTATTTGGGGGGCAAGATACAAAGTAGCAAAGGGGACTGCGGAAATCACAACTAAAGGCTTAAGGGGAACAGAGCAGCACAAACTAACACCAGTGTCTACAATGATGGGACTAAGGGGTGAGACACAAGTAGGAACATATATATTGACATAACAAGTCTTACAGGAGGAACAGGGACCAAAACCATTCTAACCACAGCTGGGGAAAAAGGCTGGACCAACTATTTCTCTGCTATTATAACTGCTAGAGGAGGTTACTTTGATGAATCAAAGGCATGGCATTTTCTTGCTAATAAAGGTACTTAGATGGTGAACATACTGTAAATTTCTTTGTTAGTGAAGAATATTGGGTGTTTTTTTGATACTGTAAGTGGTATGTGATGGACATGCAAATGTAGAACTTGTAGAAGTGTATTAAAATGACTGCCTTGTTGACTTCATGGTTACACACTTGGTGGATATATAGTCCACCTTCTATACATCTATACAGTTAAAAGAATTAATTCTTAAAAAAATTATATTTTTATATTATAATGTCCTGTATGACAGACCTGACCATGGTGTGACAGACTGGCTTTATGGATGTTGTTGATGCAGGCAAATTATGTTTTGTGTTCTCTAAGTTATGGTAGGCATTCCTAGTTAATTAATGATTATGAAATGTTAATAAAATATTAGACTAATATGGTGAAGTTCAGCCAAGGACGTATAACAAGGACATAATTCATTAGAATATGAGTTACATGTGATATAGTCCAAACATCTTTTTAATTCAATAAACTAATTTCATAATAATTCAACATAAAAACATCATTTAAAAATTCATTTAACATTTCACTGACATAATTACAGTCATTATTACTCAAAGCTAATATAAACCACAATTTTATCGAGATATGAATTGAAATATAAATTATATAAAAAGCAGTGTTACCTAGGTAACAAGGGGACCAAATCCAAATTTTTTTTCTATGGGCATAAAAAGATTCAAATTTGCAGTGTAACTGCTCTGTCCAATCTTAGTGTGATTAATGATAAATCTGAGTACATGAATGTGGTTTCAACTGAACAAATTGGACCTGTGGTCTGTGTCATACATTTATGAAAGAGCATGTAAATCAGACTGTTGCAGAAGGCTGTGACAGCATTGGTTTCAAGGCTTTCAAACATGGACATTGTTATGAAACGCTCACCTTGACTTTTTTATGGTGGCAAAACAGTATCTGAAAGGAAACCGGTAGCTCTGGAAGCCTTGTGTGTGTAAATTGTCAAATACATGCGGAAAAAAAATATTAAATCACAACCTCAAACTAATACTGATAGATAGCCTTGTTAGCGTTTACAGTTCATACAAGCAAATTTCTTTCAGGACCCCCTAAGGCCATTACTCTTGTCTGATGTTTTTCACTTTGACCTACTTTAAACCCTATTGTTGAGGTAATTACCAAACACCAATTATATTACATTAGTATTTATGTAAATAAACCAGGAGTTCATTTGTGTAATATTTCACTCCAGTAATTACTGTGGTAATGGCTTGATGTACAGTATAATTACAAAGGTTTTTTGAATTACGCAAAATTCTAAATTATATGTGAGTCATCCTGCTGCCATTATAAAAGAACACTGCAATAGATTAACATTTAATTAGTGACACACTCAATGTTAAACACATCCCCGGAAAAAATACCCGCAAATGTTGACTGGCCAATTGATGTTTTATTAAACAATAAAAATATGGCACATATTTTTAGTATTTAAATGTATCATTGTGTCTATTCTGAGATGTTCTGTAGAGATTGCAAGTCATTATACATTAAGTGCTGTGAAAATTTGACTTGGTGACCTTTTTTGAAGTAAACTTTTTATGATCTACGTTCATAGATATAATATAGTGATGATTTAGTTGCTACTTTATGTGAGTGGAAATACATGTAAATTCTTTTACACCATCTGCCATTTGTAACTTTAATGTCTTATGATAATTTACTGTGTTCACTCACTGAAGCAGGCAAAATCTAGTTTTATTTTGTACATTACAAAATTAATGCTATCTAAATCTTCAGCGTTCATATTACCGCATTAGCGTATTTCTAAAATCAAAGTCTTCTTTAACATTGAATTTTTACAGATTCAAATGTTAATAAATGGTAAAGACATTTAAATGTGTCACTTCTTACATGTGTTGGTGCCCTGTTCTGAGTTATTCCTCATAGCTTCCAGGATAGGTTCAGGAACCATGTTATTCTCTGCATAGGACAAGCAGGTATAGAGAATATGAATAGATGGATGAACATCTTGGCATAAACATACTGACACTGGAACATTTGCAAGTTCTTCTATCCAGTGTCCAAACACTTCCAGCATCTCCTATCCAGTGTCCGAACACTTCCAGCATCTTCTATCCAGTGCCTAAACACACTATGGACAATGTTGTGGGGGGGTTGTGGAGGCTAGTCCATACAAACACACTCCAGAAGGATTTTTAAAATGCCAAGCAACTATATGACACTGAACTGTGGGGGGAAACAAGAGTATCCATAAAACAGGAAGAGAACATGTGAAACACCCTATAGACAGAAAGCAGAGCTGGGACTCAAACTGCCATTTGGGCCAAATCTCATTTCATGTTTTTAAATATAATCAAGTTAAGTTATGGTCAGTTCTTAAGGAATATTACCGCCAGTAACAATGACAAATGTAACAGTGATCCAAAACTGTCCCTTAGCTGAATATTAAACCTTAAGCATATTTCATATCTTTAAATGTAACACATGTAAAACACATGGAAAGCAGCAGAAACCTTGCACATGCCATTATAAGGGAAAAATAGAATAAAAAAAAAATCACATAGCATGGCTTATCAATTTACATAAGTATTGCCTAATAAAAGTCTCAATATATGAAAGTTGCTCCTTTTAAATGCTACAATTTTTCATTGTAACTACTGGGGAAAAATATGTAGAGAAAATTGCATTAAATCTCTATACATAAAAAAAATGCTCAATGACTTAAAATGCTAAGAAAATCCTTTGTTTTAGAAGTTGTGTGCAATAATTGTAACGCAATATCTTGTGTATCTCTGCATATGGTATGTTCCATCTTCATAAGGACAATACGGAGTGCAAAATAATAGAGATATATTGTTAAAGAATCCACCCCTACTCCTTTTACCTTTTTGTTTCAGACTAAATGAGGCAAGGAATAAAAGTAACATTAAGTAAATAATAACAGGTTTAAATGCCAAGGGTACACACGGTGTGTTCATACATGTATTTTAGTATATTCTATAGAGTGAATAGGTGTTATTCCAATGGAACATTGATTTACATGACAAATGAAACATTGGAAAGGCAAAGCGATGGATCTTTCAATGCTTATTTTTTGTTATAGTTTTTTTAGGTTGCTCTGCGACAAAGTATGTTTGTCAGGAAGGCACGTGGGGATGGGATTGAGCATCTGGCCCTCTTGCCGGAACAATTGAAAAAGCCCCCCTTTTGAGGTTCTAAATGCCCCTTTCTGATCACACAAACTTTACAGATTGTAACACCCTTGCTCTTTGTTGGCAAAATTTACTGTAAGTCACCTCCCCTGGAGCAGCTGCCCCTCGAAAATGCTGTGACCAGCACTGTTGTCAGTGAGAATTTCTACCAGTGTTTGCTATGAGTTGGTTTTGAGACATGCATAAAGGCTTCTGGTGGTTTTAGTGCATTTTGGAGGTAAGATTAACTGCTAGGCTAAGTTGCATGTTGGTAATGCAACTGTGTGACATATGTAGAAATGTTTGTCAGTAATTGCGAAAAAAAAACACTACAAGTGACAATGCACATTCTGGACTGTCTATTATGAAATTTCTGTTCACAAATCATGTCTGAAAAACTGAAAGATTTTTTTTTCTGTTGCTCAAAAAGTTTATTGTGGGCAACTCAGTGTAATCTATTGTGGTGGAATTTAACCCTGCCACTAAGTTTTAGTCCACGTCACTGGTAACACATGAAAGAACAGGCATTGATCTGGTGAGCCCAGTCATATTAAAATAAGTTACATGACTGGTCATGGATAAACGGCCTGACCTTGCGTTTGGACCCCAAGCTTCACTCTCAAAAGTGTTTTAAACTAATTGTGTGCACGATTAAGTACATGATTATGTACATGGAAAAGGAAATAAAAAACTGCTCCAGGTATATATATGAATGAAGTATCTGTTATAGTTCTTACTTTTAGGTCATGGAAAATGTTGGTCATTTGTTGGTGCAAATGAGAAATAAGTCTGGGGAATACATTGCTGTCCTTCCGACAGGATCCTATATATTTATGTTTATATATTTCCTCCTTTTCCTGTATTTTCCATAACATACAATATATATTTCAGGTCTGCTGTGCTGAATATTAATTATTACAATTTGCTATATTCCATATTGTAATGTTTATTTATCAGGCATTTCTATCTTAAAAGGTATGCAGGTCTAATAAGGACCCCATTCCTCCTCAGAGATGCAGTGTCACCACATTCCTGGGCCATAAACGGGCAAATTGCAGGTGGACCCCATCAAAGTTCCTGCCTTAGCTAGACTAGCTCCACACGATTAATGTCTGAGACACACAGCAACCCTCTAATAGATTAATATTTAGTAAGTTGGGAAAGTATGTCTTAGCAGTTCAAAATGTATTAATACTGACAGTCCATACGGGGGCGGCATGGTGGTGCAGTGGTTAGCACTGTTGCCTCACACCTCTGGGACCTGGGTTCGAGTCTCCGCCTG
>JAABNY020000108.1:25314705-25327325 GCA_015164015.2 Brevimyrus niger | reverse complement strand
AATTGACTCCAGTTCCTATTTGTGGGGCAGTAATGGCCAGATATTCCTGATCATAAAGATTTTTACCGATTCTTTATTGCAATTTTTACCTTCTTAGAATCTTGTAAATAAACATGTGTGAAGACTTATCCTTTTACCCTTCCATAATACTTACCTGAAGACTGTATATTAAGGGAAGTATTTGTCTATAGACTTTGTCTATGGATGTGTTATTTTCTGTTATTTGTATTTTATCATTTTATTTGCACTTATTTGGCACTGTGGTTTGTGTGAAGCACACAAACTAATTTTTTCATATTGAATGTAGTTTAAAAATCCATGAATATATGCCGCAATGTGAGTTAAATTGTTCATTATGGTAATTTGTGTCATATTTGATGAATTGAGCTCTACTAGTGTACACTGTGAGACTAGAAAATGCTGCTCTTAGATGTGTTGGAGAACAAAAACAGTCAGAGTTAAATTCCTGTGGAGAAAACACAATACATTGGTATCTCGTTATACGTTCTTAATCCCTAACAAATCCTTGGACTTATACCAAACAGGATGTATACCAAATAATTTTTTCCCATAAGAAATAAAATGAAAAAAATCCTGTTGTTATTTCCATACTATACATTAATGGGGTTGTATAAAATGAGTTAAACACTGCTTAATAGTAAAATACAGAAATACAAAAGCAATTACATGAAGTAAATGAAAAGTTATAGCGCGGGTTGTTCACTGAATGGTAGCAACTGGCGTACTGACGCTGGTGGGCAGTCCTGGCTTTGTCTCGAGAGGTAAACAAGAGCAGCGTGTACTGTCGTGACTCATTTTGACCCATACAAGTTCTAGCACATGAGTCATATTCCAAACAAAGGTCGTAATCCAAAGCAAAAAAAAGTTGAGTCTAAACAGGACGTCTATCAAGTTGGAAGTAAGAAACTGGTAAGGAGGAGTAAAAAACAGCCTACTTTGGCATCATCACAAGGGAAAACAAGAGACAAATGCGTGTTGGGTATTAGAAAGGCCTATGAAGGCTGTCTCTGCAACATATTGTACAGCAGTAAGAGTAATTAAGCTATATTTGATGGAATTCATTATTTGTATGGTCAAAGTTGCTGTTCAATTTCCTCCTCAAATTTGCAATATAATTTTACATCTATCATATAATCTATTACCTTAGTGGTCCCCATTGAGTTTGTATCTTGTTAAAAGGTTTCACAATTTCTTAGAAACTCCTTGTCATTTCCATTATGGATATTTAATATAATATATTCCAGTTAAAGTAAAGTACATTTAAATCCCTGAGTAAGCTGGATTTTAATTACCCCACGACATAACCAGGGGGCTACACTCAAAAATTCTGAAATCCTACAGAAAAAAATTATTAAGATGGCTTTACCTGTAGAGCTGTAACACATGACTTTTTAGTTATTTACAGCTTCATGTGTATTTCACACCTTCTTAAGTGAGTCCAGCCATTTTTTTATAGATACAACAGCCTACTTTATAATCAACACCAATGACAAGCCTTTTGGATCAGTATTGATCATTCCAGGCCCCCTAACTACCCTGACCAAGATAAAGGGTCAGAAGATGAATAGATTTATCCATTCACCCATACTGCTTATTACAAAGCAATTTCTAAAGATTTAGGGCTTTAGCGAGCCACAGTAAGAGGCATATTTTTGTAATGGGTTAGTGGTGGATCTTCTCAGGAGTGGGCATCCTGCAGAAAATAATGCCTATAAGAGTAAGGTGCAAAATCATCCAGGAAGACAAGAATAACCTTAGAATAGCATCTAGTCCTCTGTAGGGCTGACGTATCTCAGCTCAGCATGAATCCAACATGAGATACATGGCAGGGAAGCAAGCTGGAAACCACAGCTCATTAAGAATAACACAAAATCTTAGAAAATGACTTTCAAAAAAACACCCTCATGGTCCAGGATACTGGAACTAGGTTAAACGGATAGTCATGACAAAGGTCTGGCCAACTTGGACCCTGATATATCTAAGAAAAGCCAAACATTGCAAGTCACAATAAGGAACTAGGAAAGATCCGTTCTGATGGTGGCAACATCATATGCTGGGGATGTAACGTGAGGACTGGATGACTTGCTGTCATAAAGAAACCTTAGTATCAGAGAATTCTACAGAGAAATGTCAAGCTATATGTCTGTGAACAGAAGCAAAAAAATTAGCTGGCTGATACAGCAAGGTAATGATTCCACACACACTATAGAATCTACAACAGAATGCTTGAATAAAGAAAATGTAAGTTTTGAACTGCCAAAGTGTGCTAAACCCCACAGAGATGATATGACTTTTTGATAAGAAGACTTTAAATGAGCAGTCCATGCTTGTAGTCCCAAAAATGTCACCAAGTTGAAGCATTTTTGCATAGAGGGGAGAGCAAAAAATTCTACACACTATTCTCAGGGATTGATCAATAACTCGAAGGAGATTTTGGTGGCAGTCATTACCACTGGTGTAAAGGAATCATTCATTTTCACAGGAGGGCATAAGGTGACGCTTATCTGATGTAAGCATTAAATTGCAGTTTATGTAATCAGTTTTGGCTGAACTTTAAAATAGTAAAAAAAAAAAACAATCATGCAAAAAACATGCAAATGATTAATTGCATTATATGTAAATGTCATTTGTACCACTATAAAATTAGATTAATAAATAACAATATTGAAAACTAATGACTGTTTGTACAAGATTCAAACAGTTTTCAGGGTAACTATGACAATGGCGTAGACCATTTTCATCTCATCCTTTTTTTACACAAATAGACTTCGACAAGAGCCTATGTGGGCATTTCCCCTTCCCCATCCATCTTGTCAGAAACAAAAAGAACAATTTAATCTCTGAATCTTGTTTAGACATTCAAACACTTGCCACACATCACTCAACATCCCAAATGAGAGATTGTGAATTTAGTTTGCATTCATATACTGAAATTATTCCAATGTATGATTTGTTGTACAACAAATACCACTTTCAACCATATCATAATGTCCTTTATATGTTTTTGGATACATAGTAGCATATTGATACTGTGTTGCTATCATGAGTAATAGTGCCTCAGGAGCCGCACTGTACATGCTGATAAATCCTCAGGCAACACAGTATTCTGATCTGAAGGCACAGCTGTCATTCCTGCCATGCAGGTCATCATTTAGCAATCACACTGACATATATTGACACATTGTGGTCAACAGGTTGTTGTTGAAAGATATAGTGGTAATGTAGGCTTAAATGGGTTATTGCAAAATAATGAACCCCAGTGTGACCTGCAACACAAGATAAAGAACATTCCATTGTTGCAGATAATATTCAGTAAGCCAAGCTTTATTAATATTGGTGAAATGTGCTGGTAAAAGTTACATGAATGCAAAATGAAAGCGTGTAGGTAACAATATGCATTCAATAGCCTAGATAATGGATACGCTAATAGAAACATGTAACACAGTTTTTCTCAGGCACTTAACTACATTGACCATGCCATTAGTACAAGTTGTCATTTCCAAATAAAAATAAGCAAATCAGCAAAGTGTTATGCACAACAGAAACCATGTTATCATTGCTTTCACATCACTTTTCATTGCTAAAGAATATTTGCAAAACACTAGTCACAGTGATCATTTGGTAACACCAAAATCGCATCAGGGTGCCTGAATAAGCAATTAACTTCAAAATAGCGGCAGCTGCTAAATCCCAAACCCAAAGCACTAATGAAATTGGGCCTAACTTGCATTTGGTTGCACTACTTGCTGCAAATCTAACTCTCAATCACTCATAATTTGCTAATAGGGTATAGAAGTATTAAGAATGAGGTGTAATTTTTAACACACAATGAAACAAGGCTGGAGACAATGTAGACTACAGTGTGTAGGAGGAAATGGTGTGCAACGTCAGAGACAACCAAGAACAGTGGTCAGCCATGAAATTTCATTGTAATTCAAATAAACACCACAGTTCTTGCATTAGCAGATCTATATTTACCGCATTACTTCTACATTACATGTATGCTTCTATAGAATTGACAGAAGACCTGCAACTGGCAGCTGCTGCAGGCTGTTCACTGCAGACCAGGAAGCAGCAATTGTTCAGATGGTGCTGAGGAGCAATACAGTCTGTTTGCGGGAAATACAGGCTGCTGTAACTGCAGACCACACAACATTCCACAACATTGATTCAGGTTTTAACAGGATCTTGAGACGTCACCACTTGAGCATAAAGCAAATCTACAGGGTACCATCTGAAAGGAACAGTGGTCAGATGAAGGAGCTGAGATACCAATATGTATAAGTAAAAAGTCACTATATGAGTTGTATACTATGTTTTTACTGTACGTCTGTGCAGGACCTGAGAATTTTCATATGCATTCATGTGTTTCCTTTGGGATGGATGTTGTGATTTTAGAGGATCATGGAGCTCGAGTCCCGTGCTGAACCTCCTATTTTCTTGTGTGTGGATGAAGCTGAATTCAATCTGGCCAAGACCAGGAGGCGTGGGAGGAATATAATTGGGCAATGAGCAACAGTACAGATACCAGGGCAGACAGTTGCAAACATTGCAATGTGCACAGGTATATCAGAGACCGGTCCTGTGATATACATCCCAACAGTTGGGCCATAGAACTCTGAGCAGCTTATTGCGTTCCTTGATGAGCTTTACAGAGCACTTCTGGAGTCGGAAGGGAGAGAAGATGCTACAGTCACAGCTCAGCATTATGCTGTCATATGGGACAATGTTCCTTTCCATCACACTGTTGCTGTGAGGGACTGGTTTGTTGCTCATCCACACGCCGCAATGGAATTCCTACCCACAAATTCTCCATTCCTCAATCCAATTGAAGAATTCTTTTCTGTATGGTGATGGAAAGTCTATGATCAGCATCCATATGAGGAACGGCCACTTTTAGATGCCATGACGGAGGCATGTAGAGCGGTCTCAGCGGCAGACTGCCAAGGCTGGATCAGAAATTCTCAAAGGTTTTTCCCACAGTGTATTGCCAGGGAAAATATGGTTTGTGATGTTGATGAGAACATGTGGCCTGATTTCAGAGGGTGAAGTGATGAGGCAGAGTGCATCTCATGGCTTTTTTTTATCACGTGGCAAATTTATTTCCTTCTATTTCTGTTTGCATAAACAGCCAATAAACCCACTTTACCTGCAGAGAAGATGCATTCTCATTTTTGTACATTGTTGCTCCCTCTGTGTGTACTGATCTTACTGGAGTGAGTATTTTGTCTGAGAGTGTCCAATGATTGCTTTTATGTGTCTCCTGTTTGACTAATGTTTGTTACTGTTTGAGTGACTTATGCAATTTTGCAATAGCTATTTAGTGTTTTGATTCACATAGAGGGTTTTTCAGGGAAAATGGGATTCTGCCAGATTTGTTAGTGTTTGTGCAGGCTGCATTGGCTGATTTGCGAATGTGGTTATTGTTCTGAAAAAAGTAGTTAAGCTCCTGAGAAACTGTGTGGCTTTTTATATAGTTTTAAATTGGGCTGTCTGGGGGCTTCAGCATTTACTTAACTTGGTCCAAGTCAGCATATCAAACAAAACAGTGAACCTCTTCGTTGAAATTTTCACAAGTTTTGCACTTTATTGGTTATGACTAAAAGCCGAAATATTACTATATGGCATCCAACATGAACATTTGTATCATGTTGATGTGGTATAAACATGCATGCCTACAACATGAAAAGTTGAACTTTATTGTAAAAAAATGTTTGAATTATTTAAGAAATCACATATGCGTTATATGTAATATGTAATAATGTAATAATATTCTATCATAATGACTGTTAAATGAAAATCACATATAAAATCATAAAATTTTATAATTTTATAATGACAAAATGATTTGTAAAAGGTTTGGCGAAATGTATTCATACTGCTGGCAGCATAGGGTTAATGATGTGGCAGACAACTCTACTGAAAAACAACATTGACGTCAATTGGACCTGGCCTACAGAGGAAATTGCGTATCACCTCAAACCTGTAAAGAGGTCTTTGATGTATTAGGAGGTGTCTTGCCTTCTTGGCCATTGGTTAGCTTAAGCTAACTTTTGTTCCTGGAGTTGATCATGAATTATAGTACCGAAGAGTGATACTACAACACAGTTTTGCGCAAACTACAGAAAGGTGAATGCTGTTATCGTATGCCACTCGTACTCATTGCCACACATGGAGGGCTATTCTAATACTATGTAGGTCATCTGTGGAGAGAGGCCAGGGAAGCTACAACACAAGTAAGAGCCCCAGTGAAAGGTGTCAAGAAGAACTAGCTTACCATGTCCAGAATAGAATTACTGGGACTTGTCCCAAGAGCAAGGCATGGAGAGCCAGGCCACAAATATAATCCAGCTCATCTTAGCCTGAAATGGCTGTGTGTCCATTTTGTGGGTTCACCACTCACACTATGAAGTGTGGGGGTCAGGTGCAGTGAGAGTGGCAGACATGGGCAATATGGATACAGATGGATTAGACCCTGACAATGGACCCTGTATTTGGGACAGTATTATACTGCAGAATATTACTGGAAAGAGAGCTCTTGATTGGGGGTTGAATTTCCGTGCATGTGGAGCTTATTTTTCCCTCTGTGCATCTGTGAGTTGCAGTCTCTGACTCTGTCATGTGTGTGAATGCATCAAAGGGCAGGCTGGAATATCCAGCAGAGAAAGTGGGTGAGGTGTTCAAATGGGCATTGCCTACAGATTGTATAGTACTACTTGCGGACTTAAATGTTTACATGGGCAATGGTACAGATACTTGGCATGATTGGGAAGAACGGCCTCCTAATTCTAGAATTGAAACTTAATTTTTTTTTGTACTTCTGTGCAAGTCATGGATTGCCACACAGTAGCTACATTCTAAAACCATGATGTTCATAAGAGTACATGGTATCAGAGCATGCTAGGCAATTGTTTATTTTTAGCGCCTTTGATACCCCTATAGTGGAAACAGTGCAGGGGGAGATGAAATTGGTTCAGAGATGTAAAAAGCATTAGATGCTGTTGGGATGACATATTTTACACTTTTCAATGTTGCATGGAAGGCAGGAAAAATACCCCTGGAATGGTCCCTATTTTCTAAATTTAGAATCAGAATCAACATTATTCACTAAGTGGTATGCACGTAAATGAGCCGGCGAGAGGATGACTACAACAGAGGCAGGTGTTAAAAACATTAATGGATGCTAGCAGCTCAACATCGATGTTAAATATTCTAAACACGTTCCTAGGACTAAACGTTCACAACACTGACCTAACAGTGCTCAGTAATAAGAACAATTAGTCAAAAATCCTAAACTATATCGACAAGCATATGTTTGTAGTAACTAATTAATTTGGCAAGGCATTCAGATAATTCTTAGTTAATAATGACTTGGATAATTCAGTGTCTGCATGACCTATATGTGCATGATTATTCAGTGTCTTGCATGCCCAGCAACATGACATAGTAATACAGACCATCTTTTTTCTTTTTTGTTATAATTTTTTTCTTGCACCTCAGAGGCTTTGTGAAATCAACCATGCACATACTATTCAAGCATTCGTCCTCATCTCACTGTGATCTCTCTCTCTCTCCCTCGCTTTCTCAAAAAAAAACCAAAATGGTCAGTTAAAGGAAACTGGGTATTTATTTATTTTTTTTTACTATTTTTTATGTCATGAAATAAGCTTTTCTAACATGCAATTCTGTGTATGAATTTCTGCCTTTCAGTGGACAAAGCACTTTATTTTAGGAAAAACAAATATAATTGGACAATAAATGTAATTTAATGTCAAAGGAACCAAACACGTCAAAATTTCTGTATATAAAAATATGCCTTCCGTGCTATTTTAATAAATTGCTCTAAGAGTTCTTTTTTTGTTTCTGAAATAATGCACCAGCTATTTGGAATATTTAATTTATGCCACAACTTGATACTCTTGGAACCACATTTGTGACTGTCAAAGCTGTCTCTGTGGCGACAGACTCCTAGATATAGTGTCTGTGTCAGCATATGTTAAGGGAAAACAATTCTCAATATTACTGGCCCTAGCATCATTCCCTGCCACAATGATGCACTGATAATTATTGAGCTGGAAATATTGTCCAGAGATGCTGTTAAACCACACCTACATTCACAAAGGCAGGAAATGTTTATTTCACAATTTGCATTTGTTTTCTGCAGAGGCCCACATCAGCAAGATCTCACGTCTAATTTGACAGATAATTGTAAAATTTAAATATGTTATAATGTCATACTAGATGGTTAAAGATGGTTTATACTGTTCATAACTATTAGTGGACTTTATGCACTTTACTTTATGAAGTCGTTGCTATAATTTAACTTGTAAATAGCTTTAATCTCTCAATCTTTTTAATGCTGATGCATTAAGGCTGTTTTTTCCATATGAATTAGAACGCAGTGCCTCAATGATTGATTCTTTTTTAATGTCTACCAAATACTATACCAGTATTTCTCTGTTCTACATTAAAGTTTAATGAAGAAATTACTTTGTTATCAATTTACAGATTAATTCAAATTAGCCAATGTGGTTAATGTTCCTTGAAAGGAACAACCTGTTACAAACACAAACAAGAGACAAGTGTTATTTTAGGGTCTGTGTGACAGCACTGATGTTATTTCTCTGATTTAAATGACTCTTGTTTGCCAAAGTGCCTGATGCCTGTCCTCACATAGTATATGGGCAGAAAATGTATGACACCCAGACATGACACTGTATCTGCAAAAAGGATATTGGGAAGGTTACACTCCATCACACACACACACACACACTGAAGAAAAAGAATAATAAAACACTAAGGAAATCATCTGCACTTTTTTTGTAGCTTTGTGGTACCAGAGCAACACCTTCAGACAATCATCCGTGTGTGTGTGTGTGTGTGTGTGGTCAGAGCAAGGCAAAAAAACGGCCTCCGCAAGTTAACCAGCAATAGCCATGATAAACTCACTGCCACAATTAGCACAGTGTATTCTGTGTTAATCGATTAGGCCTATTTGTAATTTTAGCTTCTGCTCATGTCAAGACATGTATGTGTTTCATTGTACATTCCAAACTGAAAATTATGTAACCAAATGGCACGCAGTGAACTTATGCATCATTACAGCCCTAGAAGATAGTTGCTGAAAAGGAAGAGCAAAGTTTAATGTAGAAAAACTAGCAATATGTGATATAAGCTACAGCATACATATAATACATGCACCCATTTATTAAAATGCTTATTAGCTCACTTATTAGTAAGTGTCTGCTTTAACTAACTCTTGGGAGCACTGATTTTGTAATCTTCTGTATATGTGCAATCTTACTAGGTGCTTTGGTTCTAATACCTTAATATTTCAGAATATCGAAAACATTTGTTCTGTCCATGTTTATAAATGAGCACCAGCATTTTATATTATTCTTCAAAATTCTTCAAAATGTTGTAACTTGTAAACTCCTATTCAGACTTGAATTATTCTGAACCATACTGGCACAAACTATGCATGTGATTCTATATTCTATACTTTGAATGCATAGATAACATTATGTATATTGTGTCTGAGGTTTTTGCTTTAGGTGAACCAAGCATTCACAATCATTTGTTAATTTTTCATACTCATGATTTTAAAATACTAAAATATGGTCTCTCTCGGGTACTTTTTTGTCATATCAGTTTGTCATAACATGTTAGAAAGATATGACAGGAGAGTTTAGCTAGTATTGTCCTGTTTAAAACACAATGAGCAAACTGTTTATTTCATTGTATGCCTGTAAAGCAATCCCAGTGATTAAGATGAATGTCCTCCTAAGAATCGTTATGCCTGCTAGTTGCTGGTGAAAAAATTCTTGGGCGCAATAACCACATAAATGCATTTAATACCAGCAATAACATTAAAATTGTTTAAAAAGACGTCTGCCATGATGCAGTGCTCTTATTACACCCGTATTGTTATTTTTAGATGACCTGCCTTCAAGACAATACATAACCCAAGCAAGCTAAATATAATTTGCATGTAAAATAGTAACAGTGTGGTATATAGTAAATGTAAGTTACCAGAGGGAAATGATAAGGTGTAGTCAAAAACTAAAAATATTATATTACTCAGATGCTGAATAACTTCCAATTTAATTGTCATGGATAACTTGGGTTTCTTTTTTTAACAATATGCAACAAAAATCCCTAAAATGTAGAACCTTTCTTTCCAAATTCCCTGACACAATGGATACTGATAGAATTATAAAACATTTAATCAGTGATCAAAACAGAGAGAAAATAGATATTAAAGTTGTTCAGAGGATGTTTTTTGACATCTTGTCAAGTACCTTCATGTCAGGTTGCCCTGATTGGACACAATATGCTTGTAATGTGCACTAATAATAGAAAATCAACCTAGAAGTGTCTTGAAAAAACAAAGCCTAAGGTGTTTACAATTTAAAGTAAGATCTCTGCATTCTTCCAATCTTTATTTACAATTGACACCAAATTGTGCTATAAATACATAGTTTGTATGTACAAATTGCATGTGACATGATGCTGGCATTGTTTGAAGGTCTACGCTCTTTCAAAAAGTAGCATTGTGCTAATAATGCAAAGGTTGTGGCTTCAAATTCCAGGGAGCACACATAAGTTACACATACGAAACACCATTCCCTCTACTGTAACTCACTTTGGATAAAAGAATCAGATTAATTATCCAAATGTAATGTATTATGTTAAATTATTGAATCACAGAGCTGTCCTTCAATAGCCATCAAATTTAATAGTTTCGATTCATTAGAAACATTCACATTAAATACCTCAAATGACCTGATTCTAACAAGATGAACAGTAAAACATCTTTTTAAATAACTGTACTTTTTAAACACTACTTTTCTTGTTTCTAATGCTATTTGTTATTTAAATATTGCCTGCATGGAAATTCCTATTTCTTACAGTATGTGGACATGCAGTAATTGTAAATATTTTATTGGTAGAATCGTGACAGGGTTGAATAAGATATTCATTATCAGACAGCTGTGACCTAAACAGGCTTGGATCTCAATACATAGTAGCCAGTCGAAGATTCATGATTCTAAAACCATTGAGACATGACCCTGGTATCAAATTTGCCAGGAATTCCAGAATCATCTTCAGCTCCAGAGATTTCCCTCAGTCAGAGCCTGTAGGTATGGAACCTGAGGTTCTTTTACAACTTTTAAATAAAGTAAATGAAACTTTTGCTTCTACACCGCTGACTGACATGACTTTTTCTGCCCCTCTCATTATTTTTGTGAGGAATAGGATAGTATTAGGGCTTGATCTTTGCCACAAGAAACACATTTTCTGAAATTTTTATGCAGTCAATTGGTTTTCAGAATCACTCCTTCAAATTTTTTGTCCTTGAAACAGGAATTCTGAATAGACTCAGCATTTAAACAATTACAAATTGCAGTTTTCCACAAAATAGAGTATTAAGATTGAAAATCTACTCAATATTGTCTCAACTTATGAACACATAATGCTGATGGTGAAGGTATTAATTAAACAATTCATTATTGCTGTTGTTGGACTGAAGTAATGTTTAATTTCAAGAACCTGGTATAACTACCTTGAAAATATTTTTTGTGACACAAACAAATTTTCTTTTGCTTATTCAGAGATACCTCTGAGTAGAAAGTAAAACTTTACAGTCGTAATGCACTATTTATATTCACACAGTGTTAGTGAGCAAGGAGACTCTCAGGGCTGATGGTTTTTTAAACTTGTGTGACTCACATAGTGAAGTCAAAATACAACTCAAGCATAATGAACTCCATGAAAGCACTAGTTGTATAGACCAGCCAAGAAGGATAGAACAAAAGGGCTTTAAGACCTCGGCCACACACAAACATTTCCATCAGAAATGAAATGGTAATAAACACATATTGTCTGTAAACTCAAAATGCCTTTGTAGATCAAGAATGGATAGTGGTTTGCATTTTTCTCCTTGACTTTATAGAATCAAATTAAACATTTATTTTATGATTGGCAATATGACAAACTCTTTTTATTTCCCCACATGTAGTTTGCACACCAAGGACCAAATAAAGATCAGGATATATGCAGATTGTGACGTCCACGCCCCCATAGGGGCGGGGCACCACGGGTGTGACTGGTTAGGGAGATCAGGAAGGGTTTATAGAGGGAGTCCTTTCCTGATCTCCCTGCGAATTATTGAGCCAGATGTTTTCACTGAGCCTTGCCAAGCATTTCTTTATCCTGCGTCCTCCCGTCCGCCTCGTGTGTTCTTGCCTCTCCCCGTTCCAGAACCTCTTGTTTGCCCATCATCTCCCTAGCCCGGATCCCGTTCCTGATCCCCGCCTTCCGAACCTCCCTCGCTCCCGATCCTCTCCCATCCCCTCTACGCCCTCTTCGTCCTCTCGTCCCGGACTGATCACTTGGCTCCCGAACCCTCTGACCGTATTACGACCAAGATTCTTGCCTGCTCCTTTAATTGCCTTTTGCTTGATTAAAACCCGTTATCCTCGCATATCTGGGTCCTCCATTCTGTCCGCGGACGTAACATTAGGGGTGTAACAATACATCGATGTGTATCCATATATCGATTCAATGGCAAACGATCCGATGCATCGATGTGACCG
>JAABNY020000108.1:25301221-25314605 GCA_015164015.2 Brevimyrus niger | reverse complement strand
ATATGATTCACACCCCCTGATCAATTTTGTGTATTCTCACCTTGTGTGACATAATAAACATTAAAATTTTAATAATATAGTATATATTCAGAGCAGGTATTTTATTAATCTCTGGGGGAAATTGCCTTTATGCCTCCCTCAACTTGGACTTTGTAGGGTAAGCTGTCTGGGTCCACGGTGCCCAGGAATCTGGTAGGGGGGGAAGCAGTAAGGGCCTTGCTTTGGGTCAAGGCTGGATTTGAACCAGCAACCTTTGGTTTATAGGCACACAGGCTTAGCCCACTGAGCCACACACTGACCCCCAAAGAACAGGGCTCAGTACTCAGAATTCCCTTAAGTCGTATCCTTGGGCCCCAGAGTGATTATTATGACCATGATTTTTTTTTTAAATAAATGACCGTTTATTTATTTGTTAGTTGGTGAATAAAATTTTTTATGGGAAATAAAATGAAAATGATAAAACGAAAATACAATCTCCACTTTATCTTTTAGTTTCCAAAGTCCAAAATCCTGCAAAAATTCAAACTAAAATGAAATAGCACAATTTGCATTTTAATTTTCCACTCATGTATGTCATTTTCCAATTTGACTTTTCGTTTCCTACTTTGTTTTTTCATTTTCAACTTCATAACATGCAAATATATGTTAATTAGAGTGGATGGTGGGCGGAGCTATGAAGCACTGCTGCGCTTCTCAGTGCAGTTGCTAATTCCGTTGTCGTTG
This sequence comes from Brevimyrus niger, assembly GCA_015164015.2. Lineage (NCBI taxonomy): Eukaryota > Metazoa > Chordata > Actinopteri > Osteoglossiformes > Mormyridae > Brevimyrus > Brevimyrus niger. Next base: position 25,313,882 of record JAABNY020000108.1, on the reverse strand, counting down.
TGTTCCTTGCACATGGTTGCCCATGTTGCCTGAATTAATGGCAAAATCGCACATGGCCTAAATTAGCTACTTATTTGCAGCTTCTGATTCATTTAGCTCCTTATTCACAGCATCTAATTTTGCAGCTTAAGTTATTCCCAGCCTTTGTATGAAATACTGATATTTCATTTTAATTTTCATTTTGCCAGGATTTTTGTGTATAGACTTTGAAATCAAATGGCAAAGTGGAGTGTATTATAGAAACGTATTACTGCCATGAGGTAATAAAAAATATTCTCACTATCATAAAACGTCAAAATACTATGTTCTTATATGTTCTATGTTCTATGTTCATATCAAGCATTAAGTGTGTTTGTGTGACTTAGAGCATGATAAAGAGACTAAGAGCTTTGCAGAAATGAGGAACTAACACGTGTGCGAGAGATTATTTCCATCTGGAGAAAGGTATAAATAAAGAAGCAAGGAAGCACTCAGTGTGTGACACTGCAGAAGGCACAGACTCTCGAGCAGACTGTGGCCATTGAGTGTACACCCTTGCGCAAGTAAAATATATTGTTGTGTACTCTCTTTATTATTAGACAAAGGTGTGCTGTGAAAAAGGAGAGTTAGAAGACATAACGCTTCACTGTGCCTATTGGGGGAAAAAGACATAACGCTTTCCCCAACAATCTGATACACACATAATGTAACAAGTGCTTTATTGCCAAGTTCATGTCTGCGGTTTTGAACTTTTCAATCGCTATTAACAGGCGTCTGACAACCTGTTAAGTAACAAACCATTTTCAGATCCACGACATATTTTATTAGTTTTATGTTGCAAATCTGTACTTCAACAAAATACAATGTCGTCTGATGTGTTAAATACGTTTTATGAGTTTACATACACAGAAATGGTCTTTTACATACAAAAGAGAGCTTTCCTTTCACTGATTTCAGTGGTGCGCTTCCGAGACAGGCATGCATTCTACGGCTGGAATGCCTTTCTCAGCATAACACAGAGTGTAGTGTTTTAAGGTTACTGCTATTGAGATTCATTTATTCAGTGAGGTCTCTGTTGCACTCTTTCTGGTTGCTGCATATGACTGGGTTTTTTGGTGAGTGGGGGCAGAAGAGGGGCCTTTGAAAAGTGTAACCTAGGGACCTTTGAACAAGTTAATCCGCCGCTGCAGAGTATGCTATATATTTTCATTTATGCACAATGAGACTAAATTACACAGCCATCAATAATTGTTCATAACTTAAATATGCTTTCACTGCATTAGTTAAACAGATGATTTTCTCTTGAATTTGGTATTTCAATAAATTTCTCATCTTTTTGAATAATGTGTCAATTTCAGATTTGTCTTCAACCTTTATTGGCACAAATATTATCACCCTGCAAAGATAAATAATTCTGAAAATATTCATCCGTCCACATTTGCAGGGTCATTGTATGCCTGGAGCTTCCTGTAGGAGGGACAGGGCAGGATGCCAGTCTACAGGGCAAGATGCCAGTCCACCGCAGGGCACAAATTCACACATAGGCAACATAGAGACGACAATCCAACTAAACTCCAGAATGTGGGAAAATGGAACCAACGCCAGATGAAAGCAGATAAGAATGAGCAGTATTGTGCTTGGGCATTTTCGCCAATTACAATTCTGCAATTAACCGCAAATGACAGATGAAGCATTAACACTTTTCTCGATGAGGCACAAATAGTATAGCTATTACTTATACAGTATGCATTAATTAACCACAGTATTAGTTACATATTCATTTGGATTTCATGTTTGTTATTCATCATTGAATCATGACTTATATCTGAAGAAGTTAATATATTTATTGCTATATCTGTTAATTCTGTAAATCTTTATGGAGTACTGAGGAAACCACTGAAGGAACTACTGATAGAACAAGTAATGAATGACAAGTAAAATACTGATCTTATGTTTGTTCGTAATTAATGCATCATGACACTTCTTCAACTATAAGTAGCTACTATATTTGTTCATGATTTGAACTTTAGTAGTCACTACTGAATATGTGTGCCCCCTCAAGTAAAGTGTTACTAATTGAAGACAAAGTATCTTGCCAATTTTGATGGAAAGTAAAGTATCCGTTGAAGTCCGGAGCATAACCTGAAACATTATGTACTCATGAACATTCATTGATATTACTTGATTCCAGGACTGATATTTAAGATACATTTTTGTGTGACATACTCCGGCTCGTATTTGAGACATATTCGGGAATAAGAGAAAATCAGAAAAGAGATCTCAAAACGGTTTAATTTATTTTCCCTAGACAATTAAAGCCAAAATGAGATCATTGACTATTTTGATGATCTAATGCAAAGCACTAAGCTCAACTAACATTTATGGGCGTGTCCAACTTCGTTTAGCAATTTATTTTAAAGCTGGAAAAAAACAAACACGAGAGCAAGGTGCAAAATCAGTTCTCCTGACTCTCCTAATTATTCAGAGGCATGTTTTGGGAGTAACATGCGACATGTCACAAAGAACGCCATGAGCTTACAATGCATTGCAGTGTTCCACCTGATTAAATGTAAATATCTAAAATGCGTTTTCAGCAATCCTAATGTCCATGCAGTTGCAGTGTGCTTAATTCTGGAGTAAAAATGAACTATGCGCTGGTATGAAACTAGCAAAACCACATTTGCATTGCACTTTGTAAAGGTGGAAAAAGGGCTCTGTGACTTATTTCTCCTGTCACATTTTTTTCAAGTCAAAACACAAAATCTCATATCAGCCTCCCTTTAGGTTTCAAAAATTTCATCCAGCTCTAAAATGGCTCTCATAGCCTCAACTTTTGCATCTCATTTTTATCTACAGTGGAGAAACTGGAGAGCTCTCTTTATGAACTCAAACTGTTATCATCCCAGCCTGGCCTTTACTGCTTTACACTCCAGCCATACACTTGGATGATTGTCTCAAACGAGTTAGCATGTTGGATGTGTTTCCAGCAACTTATCCAATTTTAGTATAACAGGGTCAAAAGATAGTCTTGGTCTTATCAACTACTTTCTCTCTGATGCTGGTGTAACTTATTGGTAAACCAAAACATTCTCAAACTACTTATTTAAATGAAACGGGCCAGTATTTTAGCACTCCAGTGCTAGCTGGAATCAACTCACAGCCACTATTAGCATAATGTTTTCCATACCGAGCACCAACCTGTAAATATGCATTCCCATTGTATGTTCCAACCTGAAAATTAAGTAACTGGAAGTACCTGTGATGTCCTTCAGCAAAAACTATTAAAAATCCTGTTAGGTGTGGGACTAAATTTTGAGCTCTTCTGAAAGTCAGAAAGACTTTACTGAAGTTCATTTGTATCATCAGTTGCTATCAGCAGCTAAGAACAGGATGTCAACTATGAAAACATAAAAACACCGGCTGGCTACCATCACTCTCACTGCATCAGCAATGTGAACCAGAGCCCGAAAAATTGATTGCCAAGGGAACGGATGATGACAAACATGGCACCACATGTTAGAAACCTTTTGGAGTGGAGACTTATTGATCACGCAACATACCAGCTAATGAATGCAAACAATCATATTTTGAAATTACAAAACTGCATGTGTTGAGTGACGGAAGCATTGTTTTCAGTCAAACAGCCAAAGAACACACCTTATAGCACAACAGTTTACATGGATGGGCACAGTTCATTCCCAAAAATGGACTTTCATTCTGGTGTGGTGTTGATGAAATCCTCCATCAAGGCTGTGATATTCAAATTGTCCAAAATGAAAAAAAAATAATCATAATGTTGCCTTTAAGTTATTGTGGGATAATTAACATAACACTATGTTTTTCTTTGAGTAAAACTACTGGCATGAACAAGCTGCTCTACAGTATTCTGACACTGCATTATCATCAACAATCAGCACCACTGAACAAACTGGGACACAAATATTGATATAATATCGAATTGAGAGGTCTCTGCCAATTTCCACCACTAATGCTTTTGCTGATTGTGCCAGACTTCACATTCACATTCATTTCAGGCCTCAAAATTCAGAGGGAAAACTGTCCTCTTCAGGGCTCTTATTGACAGCCAAGGAGTTGATAGCTTCTAATAGTTCTGTGGCAGAGAAGGGACTCTCTATGTTATCTTTATCATCAGCTGTGGGAGGTCTATTGAGGAGAGGAGAGTTAATTTTGGGAATTCCTGTTTCTGACTGAGAAGTACGACGGTCTGTATAATATTTCACAAAGATATCATAGATTGGATAAAGGGTACTTCACCAACAGGCATTTCTATTGCATTGATAATTCTTTTGGTCGTTTTGCAAGCATTTCTGTGCTTTTTTTGCCAAGTTCATGGTAACACTATTTTGACCTACTGGTGTCCTTTTCAACTTGTTATGCATGTATAATATTATATTTAAATTTATTATTCTCTATAAATCGTTAGTCATAGTTCTCTTGTGTATTTTCAATAGGAAAGTAATCAGGAGCATTCAGCTCAGCACTGTGTGCCAATTGAAGTGTTTTAGTATATACAATAATTTGATGATCGTCAAAATTAGGGGCTTGGATGTACATGAGAATCCAGTTTTCTGAGTACATCCACCCCTGCACACATATCAGCTACTATGATTAGATGGAGGATAAAGTGGATATTTTTATTAATCAATATTGCTACCCCTCTAGCATTTGTAGTAAATGAAGACACACAGAGCTGTTCCACTCATTCTTTGTCCAATTTTTAGTATTTGGCACCCATCATATGCGTTTCCTGCAGGTAAACTATACTTAATTGAAACTTTTTATGTTCCACTGGGCTATGCAAACCACTGATGGCAAGTGTGAGAAATATCAGTGGATTTATCAGCCTGTACACATTTCAGTTAAATCTAAAATTCACATTTCAGTTTAATCTGAAATTCTAATTTGAATTTCTCTGGTTTAATGAGTGATCACAGAACCCCCATTACACCTTCCCATATCTATCAAGGTGTCTCTCAAAAGAGAAAACAACACTGTACCAATAGAAAAGTGAACATCGCTCCTCCTTGATAACCTTCCTTGGACAATCAAAACAATCACACATTCTCTCTCATTGCACACAACTTTCACTTACAAAACCTACAAAGCCAGACACCTAAAACGATTTATTTAGAAATGTAACTATTGACCATCAATTTAGCTGACACCTGTCATTCAAATAAAATAAAATATGATAAGGCATACACACTATAATTAGATGAATTATTATGGGTGTATATAGGCACTATTCTTAATCTGTTTTGTTCATGTCATCTGTCATGTAAAAGTCAAAACAAAAAAACTGATAGCCCAATAAAAGGAGATTATGTCAACCATGACTCAGTATATCTAAGCATTATCAGGCCTTAACCATCTTTACTCAAAAAAAAAAACAACATAAAATTGTATTTAAATAACTCTGCAGAACACATTAGGTAGCCGGTCTGTAACGAGCTTGGGTGAATCACTGCTTTTGATACCCTTGCAAAAACTCACCAACGCTTACACAGGAAATAGTAAACAAACAAACAAGCACAAAAAAAAACCTCTCCCAATATCCTAACATTGTTCTGCCTGTTGAAATTTTGAAGAAGGTTGCTTTCATTTTGCAGGGTTCATTCTCTTGTTGCAATTGTTTAGTCAGCTCAACTTGCAGACTGAATCCTCTAAAGTGTTGCTCAGCCCCTGCTACTCACACTAACAAGCCATTGAAAGTAGTCTTCGAACAAGTAAGGCACGTCTACAGTTCGGGTGATTTCATATTACTCCTTTACAACAGAATTTTATTACCATCTTGAATTTCCTTCAGGAGGAACCTGAAACATTACCAGCATCAGTGAGGGCTAGGGTAACATCTGCTGCTTGTGCTGCAGATTTCTCTGCTAGCATGATATTCTTTCTCAGTGACTAAACTGAAGTCTGTCCTTCTTTTTCATTGACATTCCTTAGTACAAAATTAAATACTTTCAAATAGCGTACAGTCATTCTTTTATGCACTAATTTAGCTTATTATATGAAAGTACAGTATGTGTAACTAAAAGAACCATCAAACAATATAAAGCCTACAGTATTATATCTGAGTAATTGAAGAAATGTTACAAAAGTATGCTGGGACCATCAAAAATATTTATCTAGTAATCAGCATATGTTAAGCTGTTGCTTGCATTATTCAAAGAAATATGAGTGCAATAACACCTTGGATTGTGAGTAACTTGGTTTGCAAGTATTCTGCAAGACGAGCAAAGTTTTAAAATAAATTTTTACTTGATAAACGAGCGAGGTCTTGCAATACGAGTATTATGTATGTGCTTTGTCTGCTTAGCGTCATGGAATCACAACTGAGCTGATGGTTCTCTCTCTCTCGCTGGGGGATTGTGGGTAATCGTCTCCCATGCTTAGTCTCAGTCAGTGAGCTTCACTTGTATAGTAAAAATTTAGTAGAATACCACCACCCAAATAAAGGTGTAGCAGTGCGAGCGATTAATCTGTTTGACGACAATGCAATATCACATTTCCGCAAAAAGGAGGTAAAAGCAGCTATCATTGTATAGGTTCCTTGTTAAAGTCGCACAAAAAGAAAAAGATTCCAGTGAATCAACAGATAGCAGTGATTCCATTAGTTTTAAAGTCGTCCAACAAAATAACCCTCCTCTTCTCCCTCACACCATCCACGATTCATTTCAAAGGTAAAATGCAGGTTAATTTGTTTTATGTATTTTTTACTTTTATATTAATAATTTTCATATTAATATTTTTGGGCTGTGGAACAAATCAGCCGAGTTTCTATTATTTTTAATCGGAAAATTTTCCTTGATATACGAGTGCTTCGGATTACAAGCACGTTTCTGGAACAAAATATGCTCACAATCCAAGATTTTGCTGTACTCAATATCTACCAAGCACAATGATGTATGGAATTTTAAACGTATCTCCTCTTTTAGGTCCTCTTTTGGATAAGCATCTTATAGCTGCTTATTTTTGTCAGATTCAACATTCCTGTTTTGGACAGACATGGTCACAAAGCTCAGCCTCTAACACCACACAGCTAGAGATGACTTTCAGCACTAGCTGCATCCACTCTGCTGGCCTCTGTCCTTCATTTAAAACTGCTCACTTGACAGTGCCAGGTCATTGAAGTCCTACATGCTGCAGTCTGTAGGTATCACTCAGCTTCTTGTTGCTATGGATGATCTGCTGAACCTGGAACGGAGTCAGGAACCTGGCAGCTCTCTCCATCCACCCTGGCACACCAGAAATTCCTCTTCAGAGCCAGTCCTCAATTAATTTCAACCTCCTTCCCTGAAACATCCGTTTTACTCCTTGCGTGAAGTGCCAATCTTTGCAAAATGTGTAGTTTTACATAATTCATTTCAGTATTTTGGAGAAACTGTAAATACCGTAGAAATGGAAACAAAAACAAAACGTCAAATGTGATTGTATATAATATTTCTACAGATGATTAATGGGCTAAAACGCCTTATAAAGTGTTTTCTGACAGAGCTCAATGTAGCTAGGTGTCACTCATGAATTTCTTGAATTTGTGTTTCATTTTCATATTCAGAGGTTGTACTCTTCAATTATGTGCATGAATAACCCAAGGAGATGAAGTGCACTTGCAGGCTGAATAATGCTACAGGACCATGTAGGTGTTTATTAAAGTTAAGTTCCACAGGCAAGATACTACAATGTATGATGACTCAGAGGGGTGTTGCCTTTCTGATACAGGGTTGGGAGGGAGGGTTAAGTTCTGTATTTCTACTGTGTGTGACGTTTGCATGTTACCACCATACTATGTGAGTTTTTCTCTTGCAGTTCCAGTTAGGCTAAGTTGCCATAGCATGTGTGCCCCACAATGAACTGTAATACTGATCATATACTGTATATGCACCTCTGTAATGGGATAATCAATGTCATTTACTTCACCTGTCAGTGGTCTTAAAGAGGTCCTATTATGGTCTTCCAGTTTTCCCCTTTCCTTTAGTGTGTTATATAGCTTTATCTGCATATAGACTGTCTGCAAAGTCATAAGACCCAAAGTACACACCAAAGGAAGCAGTGTTTGCTACAAAAAATCAGTCCTCTCTAATCTGTGATGGGTTTCCAGAAAGCTTCATAATGTTAAGTAGTTCATTATCTAGCACTTAAGATCATTCGTTAATTGGTGAGCGTTTCTCAAATCCCTTTGCACCGAAAGTAGTTCGTAATCTTGCTTGTAAATTTACAAATGCTCCGACCAACTTATTATTTTCTATGCCCTTCTTTATTTGAGCTTTTTCCTGCTGTCCTGTCACAGAGAAACAGAGATTGCTCAAAAGAGTTTACAAAACACATTGAAATGCTATTTTGGGCAACATCATAATGACAAGGATATAAGAGATCAATGTTGCAATATAAAACTGTAATGTAGACTAAATTAATGCTAATGACTACCCTGCACATTATGCAGAACCCCAGAGTATACAATCTACAAGGTCTATCAGAACCTATACCAACAAAAGTTCATCTGAAAATTTCAGATATTATAATGTGAGTCACTCACCTCCGTATCCAAACTTCTCAGTTGAGCAAGTAGTTCATGACATAGTCCATGATCTCATTGATCTGGTACTCTTCAGACTCTAAGACACAGTCCTGTACTAGAAACCCTATGTGAAGAGCAGATAGAAGATATCTCAGATATCTAGAGAACTTGTGGCAATACAGAAGCAGCATCTTTAGTAGGTTAACAAAAAAGAAGACCTTTTGACTGAGTAAAGTTTCTGCTGAATCAAAAACAAACAAAAAAAAAAAAACGTTAACACATCCCAGGGCTATGGGTCAAATTGGCCATGTTCTCTAAGAAATACAAAGAAATATTAATGAAGCTAGGTTATGCTAGAAATGTGCATAAAGTTGTATGAGTAATAATTTTGTTCTCACATCATGTTGGTTGTGCACTCCCACTTGAATTGTACCAGTATCGACCATCATTTCCTCCTTTCAATCATACTACAGTGGAGAGTGTCAGCTGCTTTAGGTTCCTGGGGGTCAACATTTACATTGACCTTAACCGGTGAACCCATACCTCTGTTATAACAGAAACAGTACAGCGGCATTTGTTCTTCCTCTGTGGACTGAAGAGGTTTGGCATGTTGAGAGTAACTAAGGCAGCACGGAGCATTGCTGGCCACAACCTGCCTGACCGCAGTATGGACATCAGTATGGTCAATTTGCACATTTTCATTTTATTTATAGTTATTTTTAAATTTTTCTTAAAACATTTTAACTGCTTTGCTGTTTCTCTTAGTTATTTCTCATCATCTTGCTATAAGGAGCTATCAGGGAAACTACCAGTGTAGTAAATGCATTCTGATTTGATTTAATGTCATATGATTTGATTTGATAGCCTGTGGCTAGTTAACTCGATTTTGGACCAGATGTGATATTAACATTGGGAAAGACAACAAGGTACATCGGGACTCATGCACCAACCATTCTTAATAAGAAATTCCTTCTTAAAACCCACTTGTGCAATTTTCATGAAGATTCTGACATTCTCCAGTGTTATATCATTTAGGATTTGCTCTTAGGTACAGTATGATTAGAATCTGTATGAAGAGAACAGCTGAGAAATTGTGTTTCACTCTCACAAAAGCATTGAGCCTATAGACAATCTCAGCCAAATTCATTCATATTTTTTTGCATTTTATTGCAAAATTGCATTTTGCATTGGTCATCTTATTATTTTAGGTTCTTAAGGATAATCTTAGCCTGCTGTGTCTTGCACAATACTGCCATGAAACGTGGCCCCCTCAGCCACCATAACATGAAGAGGACTTGCATCCTGGTGCACTCCTGGGACAACAGCTATGGTGTCCAAGTTCGAGGGCAAATAATGCATTCAATTGGTCATTTAAAGCTTACAATACATCCCAAGAAAGTAATACATGACTTACAAAAGATTAATACCAAACAGGTTTCAGAGCATATGTTATTTTATTTTTGGAGATTTCTTTAAATGTCTAATCTTTAAGTGTTTCAGAGATTGTGGCTAGTGGCGAGCCTATGAGCTTATCTATGTAAGCATTTGGGCCATTCTCTTAGGGCCCTATTTTCCACCGGCACAAAACACGAAGCAAAGCGATTTTGCTAGTTTCATACAAGCGCGTTGCTCTTTTTCACGCCATGCATGCTCGTCATCAAAATAGTATATGATTTTGCACCTGCTTTCCTCTCTTAGGAGTGATATTTTTTAATTAAGTTGTGGCTGAGCACATGTCGGCATTTTGTCGTTTTAAGGAAGTGAAGTGACATTGTGCTTTTTACCAAAGAAAACCACGTCTTAAGTCAGTGGAGCACTATTAAACAGTATTTAAGCAGCACATTTTAGAAACATGCAGATGCATGATGCTCATTACAGACACAGGCACGCCCTCGAGGTGCACTAATGGTTTTTTGTCATTTTATTATTATTTTTTTTATTATAGAGCAGAACTAGTTATTTCATGCAATCATACTGTTTAATGAAACACCGTAGGGAAAAAAAAACAGCCCTATTGCCTTTTATTTGTACATTTTTGAGTTAGGCAATGTTTGTTCCATACTACAAAAGCAAGGAGGAGATGGTGTAGGACAGGGGTCTCAAACTCTAGTCCTGAAGGCTAGTTTTTATTTATCCTAATTTAACACACCTGATTCAACTCCTTGTGCTAATTACCACACACCCCTTGAGCTGAATCATTTGTGGTGGAACAGGGAAAGAACTAGGCTACACAGGGCTCCAGCCTTCCAGGACTGAAACTTGAAACCCCTGGCGTAGGACATGAAAAACGCTAAAACAGGACCCAGATCAATGTCCAAATGCTCAGCTGAAGGTTCGTTTGAATACCGTCTTTCTGATGTGGACCCAATGTGGTGATTTAGCTCTGATAACTGTGGGCATTCCTGTGCCCCTGCAATGGTCTGCATCTCTGTTCTGTGTTTGGCTTTATTTTTTTTAATCTTAGATTTGAAACTAATCGTTTTTTAAACATTTCATCAGTTTTCTCTGGATGAACCTTTCACTGAATGCCTACTGTAATAGCGTCCTGTGAGTTTTTTTCTTTCGTTGCATTATTTGTATCCACTACTGACACAGCTCAATATGGCAGCTTGTTTGCTGTATACAGTCTATAACAGAACCACCCCTGCAGAACTGCTGAAGTTTTTCTTGCATTTGGGGTCTGGTGATCAACCACCTTTTGATTGTTATATTGGATTTTTTTCAGTTTTCTCTCAGTTCTTCTTACTTTCCATTGGTGATTTCTGCATGTGCACACAACCCTGCAGTCTCATGCCCATTTATGGGGATCGGTGGGGTGCTAACCTCTTCTAAATAGGGACTGGCAAATGCTTTCGATTTATGAGGACAATGGGATTCATCATTTTAAGAATACATCTGCGCTGTTTAAAAATACGTGTGAATGTGATGCAGGCTTTTCACAGAACCTTCTGAGGACCTTTCCGAAGAGCAAATTTAAGAAATAACTTTTCTTAAATTTCGTGAATGATGCCCATTCACTGCTACAACTATCAATGAACCTCCAAAGCATGTTACTCTGCTGATCCCTTAATGGAGGTGTAATATCGCACAGGATAACTGTTTTCATGTTGGGCCATGGGACATGTAACTACCCCACACACACACATCATTTAGGAACAACAAACCATGTAAGTGAGTGAATGCATAGGAGTGAATTAGACACATGCACACACACAATGTCTGAAATATGGGTGACCAATGTGATGATTTTATATTGTGATTGACCTTGAAGATGTCCATCATGTACTCTTCATGTGAATCATAGAGATCATGATCTTTTATGTCAGGGGTCCCCAAACTTTTTTCGCGAGGGCCACACTTTTTCCTGCTTTAATGGGGAGCCGGGTTGGTTTATAGCAGAAAATTACACGAGTGACTAGTATTTTTGTATAATTTTTTTTAGTATTAGTATTATTGTGGAGATTTTATTATGATTTTAACCCTCTGGAGTCTGAGGCCTCTTTGGAGTAGTCTGACATGCCTTGACATTTTAAAATTTTTCACCCATCTAAAAAACATTTATCCCAAAGTGTTACATGTTCTTTTATTCAGCACAAACTGAGAATCAGTAATCTGAGACCATTTAGAATGGTATTCTGTTTTTTGTTAAAATAAACTTTAAACATACTTTTCAAAAACCTATTTCAGACATGCTAAGAAATTGTAAAACATTACATTATAAACATTTCTAACCAAAGCTTTTGAGCTCTCAATTATAGACACAGGGGTTGGCTGCACAAGGTGAAAGAGACATTCTGAAATTTTATGTGGTTTGATTACTAAAGTGTTAGAACTTTGGAATGACACTCTTTTTCTCAAAGTCAGTGTTCAGCCTGCACAATGATTATTGATGAGATAGGTGTCTCCACACCTGTAGTAGTTTACATACTGTCAATGGCCCATCAGTCAGGAATGTCATTGCACCCCACACCCATCACTTTGGAAAGGCAGTTTGAGATGCAAGAAAAGTAGCAACAATAAAATCCTTTTCACAGTTAATTGGTAGACGGAATGAAAAATGAAAAACGGTGAGCAGTCGCTATAGAAAGCGATAAATATGATGCAGTGCCTATGCAGAGTTAACGAAAATTAAATAATTCACTA
>JAABNY020000108.1:25289774-25301121 GCA_015164015.2 Brevimyrus niger | reverse complement strand
AGTATTAAAGTTTTTTAAATTAGGTTAAATAGGCAAAAAAGTAAACCATGTCACCTTTCTTTGTTTTACCTGCATCGAGGGCGTGTAGTATTCATGTTCTAAATAGCAGCATTACCGCATATTCAAACACAGGTTTGATTCAACGACCTTGTGATTATAGACACACAGGCTTAGCCCACTTACCCATGAACTCAGGCTGGAGATTCGCAGCTGACTGCCAACACTGGCGCAAGGGTTCAGCGGCAGAAATGTATCCGTGTGCCATATTGTAGCCGATCAGTGTAAACACTACCCAGACATGTGCTCTTGTTTATCTGAGTAACAATGGGCGTATTCATATATTTCTTTACCGAATACCAACTGTAAAAATCTGCTGTAAAAATATACTTAGTTTCTACCTACTGTATATATATTTGAAAAGTAAACTGTCCAAGGTTTCCGCGGGTGCTTTAAAAATATGTCTTCTCTTTGAGATCGTGCATCATCTGTTCGATTGCAATGGCACGTTATGTCGAACTACGTTAATAACCAATAGAAGTTTTAGTTTGAAAGCCAACCTTTGTTATCAATTACAGACAAGTATACTTAAAATTACATTTTAAAATGACAAAATATGTCTCTGGCAATGTTCAGAGGGCCTGTCTAAATGCGGGAAGTTTGGGGACCCCTGTTTTATGTCATCCTACTAATACTTCCAAACTTCATATAAAACTTTGATGGCCAGTAATAATACATCACTAGCTGGTTAGTACATCACTTTCTCATTCACCATACTTGAATAGTCATTTACATCATGCATCAAAGAGGCCCTGTGATAACACATGATATAACTTGGCCAATCGGCACAGCCATCTAGTAGGAATTCATTCTGTTACTTTGTTGACTGGGCATACCAAACCATCTGCCTCATTTGTACTTTGCCCGTCTGCATTGCATTATATTTCCTGGCACATTCCGTTCATCCTGTCATTTTTATGGGAATCTATATTGCCAATATTGAAAGCAACCCAGTTCTGATGTGTAATTTCTCCCGAATATCACGTAAAGCAGTGAGAAGTGGTTTTCCAGTTAATTTACCAGGTAAAATAAAGTTAAAATAAATTACATAAATGCTCTAATAGTACACGTAAGTTAGCGGTTTATTTATTGTTAGTTACTGTAATGCTGCTTTATTTGGTTAATTGTCCCGCCTGTAAAGAAGGCATTCAAGTAAGAATTGCATTGTAGTATGACTCATTTCCTGGCGCGTACTATTTATCAGCGGTCAGCGTTCACGGTTTGACTTCTGATATTCAGATTGAGTTCTAGGTCAAACTGGCTTGTTCAACTTTCAAGAAATTCGAGTTCTAGTAAGTTCGAAAACCGAGGTACTACTGTACATGAAATAGCATTATGTAATTAGGAAAGTAACTGTATTCCATTATACTTTGCAATTACTGATCCAGCATGTATAACCCAGCATGCTTGCAGGTAACTGTATATAGCCTCTTGTAGTGTTATAGCTGTTCATGCTTGTTGTACCGTTGTGGTAATAGTTGTATTTCCTGACTGCGGCATGTATTTGCTCGTGTCTCATGTGCGCCCTTTTCGATCCTCACGTGTCCGTAGCTTTCTGTCGTGTGTGTACCTTAGAGATCGGCATCTGACCTTCTTGTATTTATGCCATCGTGTTTATGGTTCTGTGCCCATTGGTTCCTCCAGACAAGCGAGTTTCCATTTCCTTCGCTGCTCTCGTGATGCCTCAGTTAGCCCAGCGCTACAATATGTTTTAAAACTAAGAGTGATATACTACCACACACATGCGCATACTTTAAAGTTCTTTGAGGTCTGGAGTGAAACGATAGCCATCACTTGTTGATTCACTATCATGGCCACTGGTGGCAAAAAAATTCATTCTTTTGGTGGACATTTCACCACTCTTTAGTCTTTGAAGAAGAAAAGTAGAACAATATTACCAGACAGTATGTTATGCCTTTCAGCTGTGAAATGCCGTCGTCATCCAAGCATGTAACATGTAATTCAAACAAACATTTACAGGTAAGACCAACCACTAACGTTACACTGAAATTCAATTAGTTAACCTTTCAATACTACTACTACTAGAACTACTACTGAATTACATATATTTTGGAACTGCATGTGATGATGCTGGTGAAAGGAATGGTGTGCGATTAAAAACACAAGCAGTTTATGATGCTAGTTTAAGTGTGAAGTGTGAGTAGCATACATAAAGTAGCTTTAAATGCAAGTGGGACGATGGTGGTGTAGGAAGTAGTGCTACCATTTGGCAACTGCAGGGTTGCAGATTCGAGCCCCGGGTCCTCCTGACCCCATTGAAGTGACTTTCAGCAAGACACTGAACCCCAAATTGCTCCCGGTGAGCTGGTAGGCACCTTGCATGGCAGCCTCCACCACCAGTGTGTGAATGTGAATGCGGATGGGTGAATGTGAGGCATAAATTGTAAAGCGCTTTGGGAAAAAAAGTGATATATAAATTGGTAAATACCAAATGATTACTGCCGTTAAACTGAACGTGCATAATAATGCAAGGATAAATAAACTACCAAACAATAAATAAACTTAACAATAAACATAAAACATTTCAGGCTAAATAGTTTCACCAGCACAAATATGAAATTAGGAAGGAAAACAACTTCCATTTTCAAGAATATGCTTTGCTGTTGATTTCCAGTCTAACAAAAGGAAACCGCTCTGGTTTGCAGCAATTTGCAGAAAGGTGTCTGATTTTAAATTTATGCTTTGTGTTTCTCAGAGGAAGCATGCACGTCACTTATCACTGACCAAAAAAGACACTAGTGGGTCTGAGATGAGTGAATCGGCAGGCAAATCTGAACATCGATAAGGAGGACTGGAAGCCGTGCATCCACCCTTCAAGCAAGTAAAACTTTAAACTTGGATCAAAAACATACAGCAAAGGAGTACAGGCAGTGGACTAATATTTGGATTTGTGATTGATGTGCAGCCTTTCACCGTGAACACCCTTCATTCAAATAAAGCTTGCAGAAGGAATCAGTGGCAGAAAGACAAAAGTACAGTGTATTGAGAGGGAATTTGCTGCCATGAAAGAAAGCTTGATTTACACACTTCAGAAGGTGACACGTGTGCACAGAGTAGACTTGTGGACGGCACATAACAGAATCTTTCTTTGGTACGACATTCCTGGATTGAGGAGGACACTATGGAGAGAAAGTTTGCAGCATTAGCCTGAGCACAAGTAAAGGGACAGCATACTTTTGATGTCAATGCTGCAAAAATCTGTGAAATGCATGCAGAATACAAAGTATGACACAAAGTAAGGGCTACAGTTATGCACAATGGGAGTGACTTTGTTAAGGCTTTTCGTGAATTTGAAACAACTGAGGAGGCAGAAGCCAATGTGTTGGATGAGTGAATAAGATTCTTTCATATGGAGTCAGTTCTGAAGATGGAGGGAGATTAATTTTTTCCTTCCTCCTCATCAAAGACATGCAGAACACACACTCAACCAATGAGGTGGATACAACAGCATGAAAAGGGCCAGCACAAAAATATATTAAACTGCAATGGGAAAGTGTGCTTCCAGATGGAACAAGGCACACCAGTCATCAACAGCTGCAGAAGCAGGGCAAGATATTGCCAACATGGTGGTTTCCATTCCATGGGTCCAAGATGGAGCTCTGAATATATGGTAATTGCAAAATTGATTGGACTTACACATGATCAGCTGTGCAGCATCTGTGGAAGTCATAGAGTGACCAGACTGTATGCTTATGAGGAAATTTGCAGCTGTGTTACAGCCACTTACTCATTCCATTGATCTTCTACTGGGTGAGAAAAAGCACTTGGGTTGCTCATTCCAACAATCTTAAGCCTAAAGTCTAAGCTCTCTGACAAACTGCCACATGTGACCTACACAGCAAACATTATTACTGCAGTGACTGAGGCACTTGACAGTGACCTCAGTGCCAAACTGAGCAGACATGATGCAAAAATGGCAATGACCCCCCCCCCATGCCAAAATTTTGTTTGTGTTGGCTCCCTACAGAGAAGAAAGAGGATATGTTCGAAACACTGATTCAGGAGGCAGCATCTTTGGAATCCAGGGCACCTCCTGCAGCTAGAATGCATCAGCTTTGAGAGTAATGGATCGGTTGAGGATTTTTTTGTATTTAGGAGACAAACAAGGCTAATAAGGGCACAGCAGACGAAGAGGTTTGGCGGGTTCCTCAGTCATAATATGAAGAGCATGGATTCTCTACAGTACATTCATTTCTCTTAGTTAAGCAGCTGTTCATGAAGTACAAAATTACACTGCCTTCTAGTGCCCCAGTTGAACATCTGTTCAGTTATGGAGGAAATGTACTTCTCTCTTCTAGTAGCAGAATGTTCAATAAACACTTGGAGCAAGTCCTCTGTCTCTGCTATAACGGAATGAATTGCCCAAATCTAGGTTTTGCTTATATGTATGCCCACAGTTGGGATTCAGATGTATTCAGTGTCTGCGTTTTCCAAATGGCACCTAAACAATAAAATAAAATTGTGAAGGCAGAAAATGTTCTATTAAGTCACAAAAACTGTACTGTACTTTAATTTAGAATGAATTTGGTTTTCCTTTTCTTTTTGAAAATTTCTGTAGGCGGACACCGCCCTTAACTCATGCAATTTCTGTTTACATTGAAAAAGGAGCATACTTTTATGTTTGCTTTGTAAAGGAAACTATTCTGTAGCCCAATATTTTATTTTGGAATTGGTAGGCGTACTGCCTGAATTTATTTTTTGGTTTTTATTTTTATTGATTTATTAGTTCTTTTTGTTTTTCAAAAATTCAGTAGATGGACACTAGGATTGTTTAAAATATTGTGTGTCCTCTTAATCTGTGTATTATATTAAACAAAACATATTTTGTTTGCCTTGTCAAAAAAGATTTTATTTGTGCTTTGTAAACTGTGGGCACTGCCCAAGGCTCTGCCCACACCACCCCACTAGGGTCCATCCCTGGCGGCCGACGCGCCACCCCACGCGGCTCCATTCCTCCCAGTCCCGGCTCCCTCGACCTCAGTCCCCCCCGGTCCCGGCTCCCACGGCCTCAGTCCCCCCGGTCCCGGTTCCCTCGGCCTCACCCGCGTCGGGTTGGATTCCCTGGCCCACCTCGGTTCCCCCCAGTTCCGATCCCACAGACACCGGTGGGTTCCCCACCTGCAAGTCCTCAGCCATTTGCGCCTAAGCAGGCGAGGACTGCACCTCCACCATACCCATCAGCCCTTGTTCCGACCACAGGGAGACCTGCTGCTCCAGCGCGCCCCATCTCACACCCTCTGAGGGTCCCTTCAGCTCCCCATTGCCCCATGTCCTTAGCTCCCTTGGCCCCTGAGTTCACTCCACGACCTATTTCAACTTTGTTCCCCTGTAGTTCCTTCGTGCCCTCCATGCCTTTGCTCCCCTCTAGTCCCTTTAAGCCCCCTGTGTTTCCCCCTCATCCCTCAGTGCCCTCTAGTCCCTTTGTACCCTTATGTTATCTCCCCGTCCCTCTCTATGCCTTCGTCTCTGGTTGGTCCCTTTGTGCCCCCTGTGTCTCTTCCATGTCCCTCTGTGCCTTTGTCCCCTTTTGGTTTCTTTGTGCCTCCCGTGCATCCTTCCCATCCTTTTGTGTCCACGTCCCCTGCTAGTCCCTCTGTGCCTCCTGTGGGTGTCCCCCCTGGCGTAGTCCCTCTGTTGTCACCTTTTAGTGTTCCCGGGTCCCATGTTTTTTGGTGCCCCTGTGCATGTCTGCAATCCTTGTGGTTTGTCGTCTGTTGTCCGAGTTAGATTCTTTGTGCCAGTTCTGTGTGTCCGTGTTCCCTGTGGTGCATTGATGTTGCTACTTTAGTCGCCCCAAGTGCCATTTTGTCCCCGTTCCTCATCGCTGTGCTCCCTTAAGGCGTGTCTGGAGTGTTCACTTTTGGGGGTGGGGGTTCTGTCCTGCCCCGATCATCCGCGTGTGCCACGCCCAGGTGAAGATCTGTATCACTGCAATCAAAATAGTGTTCAACTCTCATTGAGGCATATGGCTTAATATTCTGGATGCCACAATACTGTAGATAGTGTTGCTCTCTCACATCACTATGGTTGGTGGTGCTAATCCCACCCCTACTGTGCATGTTTTTGCATGTGCCTGTAGACAGCCTTGCACACTTTTAAAGAGGTGTAAAAATCATAAGCACTATTATTCTCACACCATAGGTCAGTTGATAGACTAAAAAGCCAGTTACTAAAATAATGTATTTTTTTTTTACTTTTTACTGCCTTATACCTTAGTGTGTTTGTTTTTATGAGAAATAAATGAGCTGCACATAAATACCTGCAGCTCTACAGGATGACATGCTAACTCTGATTGGACCCCTGTTTACCATTACCTGCAGTTTTAGCCACTAGAGAAAATCTTCAGATTCCTGGATTAATTGCTTTATTAACTTTGATTGCAAAGTATTTTAGTATTTCTGCACTGTTTACAAAGAAATTAAAGACTATATGTTGAGTGGTTCCTGTTCTGGCCCATTCTGTATGTCAGCTCCTGTAACCCCCTTCCCAGTCAGTTTCTGCTTAGGTCTTCACCTGTTGAGCCTTCATGGGGCATTTGTTTTCTGGTTTCCCTTTTGAGTTCAGTTTGTTGAAGTAACTCCCTGGGCTGCTGTGTGACTTAATGGGCTAAGCAGGCGGCCCTGTCATCCTGCTTGCCCTCTTCGCTGTGGGTTTATAATTTATGTGTATTTCTGTTGCAGTTTCTTATTTGTGCCCCCAGTTTTTATTCCCTGTTTGTTGTAATGTTTAGTTACCCTTGTTATCCAGTCTGTCCTGGCATTTGATCCTTTGATATCTGATTGCCCTCACCTGGGCTTCAGGGTTCCTAGTGCTTGTTAACTGCCCACACCTGTTTCTTGTTGATCCTTGTTATGTATGTAAGTGCTTGCCCAAGCTCTAGTCCAGGGGTATTCAACTCACGGTCCTCGAGGTCCAAGCGCTGCTGGTTTTCTATCCTTCCTTTACCTGTCAGTCAGGTGTGAAGCCTCTGACCAAACAGAATCAGTAATTATTAAACAACTACCTGGGAGAACTGAAAACAATGCCTGGATTTGGAATCGAGGTCCAGAGTTGAAGAACCCTGCTCTAGTCTTTAGTTGGTCAAGGTGCGATGTTGCCTTCGTTTCCTGCCTCTTCCTCATAGATGTTTGCCTTGTGTCTGCTGTATATGCTCCTGTTCAGTTTCTTTAAATAAAACCCCTTTTGTTCTGAGAGTCACACCATAGATTGTCCTTTTGCCATGCTATAACACTATTAGTGATAGTCATATATTAGCTATACAAACCAACAACTAAAATGGCTACAAAAAGTGAATAAGAGTAACAAATAAGAGAAACTGCTATATAGTACTATTTTTTGTTTCATTATAAATAAATTCCACTTCAGCATGTATTGAAATTTGTTTATGACCACAGAATTGAAAACAGGCCTCACGTTCATAAAAAAAACACACATACTGAAATATAACTATCCAATGGGAAAAATATGGTTATGGAATGCAACTTCAGAACTTAGTCATTTACGTCAAATAAAATGGTTTAAATAATAAAAAAACAGTGAGACCAGTGGGTTAAAATTATGCGTTTTAAATAAGAAATAATAATAATTACAGAAAATTTATACCATAAACGTCTCCTAAGGGTCATACGGGTCTAACAGGAATTG
The DNA here is from genome assembly GCA_015164015.2 of Brevimyrus niger. Taxonomy (NCBI): domain Eukaryota; kingdom Metazoa; phylum Chordata; class Actinopteri; order Osteoglossiformes; family Mormyridae; genus Brevimyrus; species Brevimyrus niger. Next base: position 25,293,399 of record JAABNY020000108.1, on the reverse strand, counting down.
CCGAGTAACCTAAACCGAATGTGTCAAACTCGCTAATCCGTCAATTGTCTGGAGTTGGGAATAGTATACCACAGTTTTTGGTGTGCAGAGGAGAACTGAAGGCAATATGGCTTTAGACAGTCTACAAGAAGCATAAAATTGTGAAATAAGGTTCCGGGCTAAGGTGTCCGACTACGCCATCTGTGGCCTTGCACCACAAGATATTCAATTCTAAGGTAAGCTCTAACACCCAATTTAGCACAAGAGAGCTCCCACACTCAGGTACGTTGGTCAGTATAAAGACATGAGGTTCCAGGGTTGTACAAAAATAAGTTTGACAATTCGATTCAGATAAAAAGGGTAGCCATAGGATTTGCTGATCAGGGGCTAAACCACAACATCTTATTCAAGTAGTCGCCACAAAGCTACATTCGAATGTCACAGGAAAGTAGTAACCGCCACCCCCGGAAATACCCCAGGCATTAACAACTCACAAGGGCCGACTGCAATAGACAAGGGGCAGGTTACCTGCCCTGGAAGAGCAAGACCAGCCCCCGCCAAGGTGCTCTCGATACTGGTGACTTCCTCCACACACAGGCACAGCGCTACACACCCACACCCAAATATCCACTACACACAATGGTCACAATAGATGGTGAGGTGCTCATTACCACTACAAGTCTCCAGCGCAGTGTGTGAGGACCCAGTTCACATGACCTGCTCCGAGGCCCAGTGGATTCATCTTTTCTCAAGGACAGGTAAATGGTGACTCGAAGTTTATAAGGAACATCAAGAATATAAAATAAAATACAAGTCAGGCAAAGCAGCAGCAGCAAATCTGTCTGATAAAACAAACAAGAATTAGACAGATAATACAATCACCAACATGGCTGGAATGACTCATTACAGTAGCTCCCAGTATCACAGTAGTCAGGTACATAACCAAAAAGCACCATTAAGTATAAAAGGACAACTGTGGCTCAGACCCGTACACCCAAACCCATCGCTGAGTTACCTCCGTGCATCTAGGCTCCTTGGCCCAAATACTAGCTTCTGATGCCTTGTGGTCCGGCCCACCAGAACAGCATTGTTTTACCACTAGCACAGTGCCCAATTCCCACAGTAGCACAGGTGCTCATGTGCCCTCCAAACCCAGACCTCGGTTAAAGCACAGATATTCAAATGCACACTCTCTACCTGCTCTCTGTATGTAAAGCCAGCTTACAGCAATACTAACCTTTGGTAGCTCAGCCACACACTACACCTGTTTTCCAAACAACATAGTATTAGCTTTAAGCTGCTTGCTACATTGTGGAAAAAGAGTAAACCAACTGCACATACCTTCCTGCAGGACACCACACAGACCCAGAGGGTTACAGTAAAGCCAAACTCCTACTGACATGCCTTAGGGAAGCCTTTTATAGAGAATGGTGCAACCAAACATGGAGTGGCTAGCCACTCAGAGCTACATGGAGGTGTGTCCACAGGGGAGAGAGCTACGGTGGCTGAAAGAGGACAAGGGCATTCTATAGTGACAGCTGCTGGTTACACATATATAAATGAATTAACAGGTTGCTGTGTGTTTTTATATGATAATTTGACATATATTTTTAGTTTTTTATATTGTGATATTTTGACTTGTGCAATGTGTGGATCTACAAAATGTTTGATTCTTTTTTATTTCAAAGCCAGTTCAATCAATTCACTGAAAATAGTTAGTTCAAAAGAAGAATTTGTTCATGAATTGTACATCACTATTGTTTACTTGGATAGCTGATTTTGCCTGCAGGTAGTTTCTGGGTAAGACTGTATCGTTTTGTAGTTCGCATAATGCTCTTCTCTCTGAAAGAAAATTGTGCAAATACAAATGCAATTTCGAGTTCTGCTGGACTTGGGTCCTAATATATCAATCGTTTTAGAACAGATTTGTGATGTGATATGCATTGAAGCAGGACTGAATGTACTTGGAATAATAATGGAATGTTATTGGTACTGACAGTACTTCTCTTTTCAGGCAAACTGGCTAAATATATTTTTAAAAAGTATTGAGAAATTAATCTTCCTTTCATATTTTGATGGTACTGCTTACTATATCTTGTTAACATATGGCCTGAAAGGTACACTAATAGCAATCATTCCAACTGTCATGCCATTACTAATATTTTACTAATATTATTAATATTAATACTATTATTTTTGCAAGTATAATGTAAATAGCCATGAACATTTTCTCTGTAAAGCTGACTAGGAGTAATGAGATGTTTTTAGCTATTTAAGTTGTTTTTACTGACCGCTTCAGATGAAAAACAGCAGGATTTAAGCATGCCAAAACTGAACCATAGCCTGCCTTGAAAACAGAAGAAAACAACCATTGCAATTAAAATACTGTATAAAATTGAAAGCTGCGGAGACAAACAGTTAATTCTCTACCGATGACTAGTTTTCTATAAATCTAAGCTAGACATATTTTGAGTACTAAGGAATTATATTTTTAGAAGAATCATGTATTGTATACGGTAAAGTAATCATGAAACATGAAAGTGATTAATGTGCATTAATAGGCATTACACGGTGCAAGGTTATGTCATTTGTTTTTTCAGCACCCCATTACCCTGGCAGAGTTGTTTATCAGACTACAGTGCCCTTGTGCTTCTATTTCTCACAGAATATTTTCCCACACAAGCACTTTGTAGCCTCTGGGGGACTTTTTCAAGCGCATCCCTACTGCTGAAAATGATCACACTCGCAATGTCTGTGATGCATCCTGGTGTTGCTTCTGGCTCCAGCGCCTTTGCAGCCTCTCTTACCATCATACCATTAACATTCCATTATTATTCCACAGTTCAGAGATGCAGCTCCACTCGTGACACTTGCCATAAATTTTTAATTAATACTATAATGTATACACAATTTGATCTGACTAATCCAGATTTTGAGACATAGTAATTACAGAAATTTGCGAGAGTAGTGGGTAAAAAGTTCAAAAAGCGAAAAAGGCCAGGGATACTGTCAAACTTTTATATTGAGCTTTTATACTGATAAAAGATATGACACAATTTTATCTTTCACTACAGGACAAATTCAATGTTTTTGGTTGGTACAATTATATACCATAATAAATCGACAATACATTTCTCACATTCAATATATGTTATCATATTGTAATGTCAGGGGGGAGGGCATGTCAGACACGTTTTATGTTTTTGCAGGCACCTGTATTGATTGGTGTATCCTGTATCCTAGGTGCCTCAATCTACAATGGACAGTTAGTTGCCAGAAGCTGCCCATTACTGTTGCTATTACCAAGGTTGCCAGCACCAGGATTGAAACGTTGTGGCTGTCCATCATCATACTTCAGAACATAATTGGGCAGATCCGGATTTTTTCCTTGACGTTTCCAATACTGTTAGCAGTCTCTCCTTTTACTTGACTCCAGGTTAATAGGAAATGAACAATATGTCAAATAATGACCCTACAGCACATACTGTATGTAGCACCGCCCAGATTTTCTATCTTCTTGAATTCCCCCCCCCCGCCCCCCCCCTCCCACCCCCCAGCGCCACATACGTGGGGGAAAGTAAAATAGTGGTTTTTTTTTGTTTTTTTATTTTATTATTGCGTACGAGGGGGGGGACAGTGGTGACTT
>JAABNY020000108.1:25277397-25289764 GCA_015164015.2 Brevimyrus niger | reverse complement strand
CCACAGCCCCTACTGTATGTAGCCCCCCCCCAATTTTCTTTTTTTTTGAATTCCCCCCCCCCCCCCCCGATGAGTTAGTCAGTGAAAATAAATGGATGCATAAAAGAGCTTTGTCTTAATCTTTCCACAGTGGTTTGGCACAAGGGAGTCGGGGAAAACAATCACCAGTGCTGTACGTGAGTCGCAAGCTCCTATCACCAGGGATGAAATATTCGACCGGAGGGAAGAGTTGTTTGGTGATAAAGTGGGCTCTGGACAGTAACCAGTATCACCATACAATGAAAGACCATAATGCAAGAGTGACACTCGATGAGTTTAAACCAGGGGTGAGCAATGTTATCCGCAAAGGGCCGGTATGTATGCAAGTTTTTGGAATAACCTTTAGGTCAGCTGTTCAAACTCAGGCATTAGGAGACTTCAGTCAATCATTCCTCTAATTAGTAATTTAATTAGGGATTTGCAGCCCTTTCCCTAACCCAACAACACTTTCTGGGTAAGATCGCTTACCTCTGATATAGACTTATCTATTCCGAGAAATGATTGACTTCACAAAGCATGCTTTTCAATCCATCAATCAATCCATGGTCTGACAACAGATCTTACTTTTGATTTGGAAACTCTTGTTGTGTAATACTTTTAATAAATTGATACATTTCTAAATGAAGTGTTTTTTAATGTAGCTGCTATCCTACCCATAAGTGATTGTGGATGGATGCATAGTGGATGTTCTTGACGTTTAATGAAGTGGGGCAAAGGGATAGTATGAAAATAAAAGAAAAGCCATTTCAGTGTGAATAAAAAATATGACTCACGCACAGGGAATTGGACTTTAGATCAGGGCATGTTTACTGAGGACAAACTGTTTATTATATTAACTCAAGGATCAGGTGGTTTGAATGAAAGCTTTATTCCAAGTCACCTAACCCTATCCCCAACTAACAGACTGTCATTCTTTCTAAAAATTCTTATGCATATGTGGGAGTATTAAGAAAGGGGGAAAATGTTGTAATTATTTTTGAGCACACCGAAATACAATCTGACTTCGCCACCCCGTAGAAATGGGGAAATAACCCAAATAAGGGGCACAGGTCCCCAAACATCCTTTCCATCGGTTGCTGAAAGGTACTTGGAGCGTTACAAAGGCCAAAGGGCATACGATTAAATTCAAATAGGCCAAATGGCATACAAAAGGTGGTCTTCAGTCTTTTTCACTGACGGGGGACCTGGTTATAGCCACTAGCCAAATCCATAGTGGAAAACCATCCAGCCCCCGTCAAGAAATCTAGAGACTCCACAATGCGCGGAAGGGGAAAAGCATCCTTTCTTGTTTTCACATTTAACTGACGATAGTCAACGCACATGCGTAGTCTACCATACTTTTTCCGGACCAGCACAATGGGCGCCGCATATGGGCTACAGCTTTCTCGGATCACATTGGTTTCCAGTAGCTGGTTAATATGAGACTTTACAACCTTATATTCTGAAGTCGGAATTTACCTATGCCTCTGGCGGACAGGCACAGTATCCAGCAATGGTATCTCATGTGAAATCAGATCTGTGCAACCCAGATCACCATCGTGAGCTGAGAACATAGACTGATATCTGTTCAACAATGCCCTAACCTCACCTGCACTCCCTGTGCCAGACCTGATAAATCAACTGCATCAATCTGTTCTTGAACTGGTATAACTGTCTCTGCAACTTGAGAATGCATCACAATGCTCACTGGGTCTACCTCAGTTGGCAAACTTACCACTTGAACACCATTAAGTGTTCCTAATGTTGCACCAGCATACAGCATTACATCAGTGGTCCCTACATTTACCACAGGCAAATAAACTGTACCCCAGACCAATCTAACTAGTGCAGGCGAGGCTAGCAGGCCAGCTGGCAACCCAGACACCGCAGGCTCAAGCAACACAATCTCTTCAGCATATTGTTCAGAGCACGTGGCAGGGACCAGCTTCAGCATGCCACTTGGAATGCGACACGACATACGACCCCGCAATGTAGCTTTACCAGTGCACACCACGGAGGACTGCTCTCCCACTAGATGGCAATGTTGTAACACCTGCAAGACAAATTTTGGGGCCTCAACAGAAGAGGGAGAATGAAAAAAGCCAGGGCCATACTGTCCAAAGAGCTCCTGGTAGCATCGACTAAGGACATTCATTCCTAGTACTCCAGGAATTTCAGTACAGATGCCTCCAGGAGGATCCTTGACCACCAAAACCCGGCACTTAGAAATTAACCGATTACACAGCTCATTTGGAGTTAGACCCAATGGCACGATTTTAAACGGTCCACACCCCATGACTGGAAATTAGTTTGGAAGCAGCTTTCGGTGATGGTAGATGCCATTGATTCGGTGTCCACTAAACAGGGCACTGAAACACTACCCATACGAACTAGACGATGTGGGCATGACAATATCAAATGAGATAAAACAGTACTTGAGCCATTTTCTTCCTCAACCATGCCTTGGCTCCGCAACGCAGTGTGGACTAGTTTTCCGACAGCACAGTTGGTTCAGGCTGTCCACTAACCAATTGTAAAGAAGCACTCAAAAAATGGGTAGGTATGCGCTCTCCACTACACTCCCTAGCAAAATGACCCGGTTTCTGACATCTTCGGCACACAATCTGATTGCAACGGGGCTTAGAGGTCTGTAAACGGGCGATACTTTGAGTCAGCTTGCTAATTTGCTCTTGCTGCAACCTCAACATTTCTTTGACTTCCCCCAACTCTAATGCCTGAGAAGATCTGTCTGTGTTCTCACGTGACTCACCCCGCACCCCATACTGGATGCTATTTGCAGAAGGGAGAGAATGACTACGACCCCTTGCAATCCCGGACATACCCTCCCGTTCCCACCAAAGCACCTTACCCCGAACATCTAAAAGAGTCAGAGTGGGTTGACCAGTTGTTTAAGCTCTCGCCAAAGAGAATTATCATTGACGTGCTCTATAAACTGGTCATGCAGCAGAATGTGAAAATTTGGCATGGCATAAGGTGACTTTTGCTTCACTTGCTCCAGGAGGCTAATCAGAGCAAGGGAGAACTCCAACAAAGACTCCCCCTCCCGCTGCCTCTTAGAGAAGAAAGCCTCCTGCAAAGAAACATATGATTGTGAGCAACCATACAACTCTCTAAGCACCGAAATAATTCTTACTGGATCATTACGTTCATCACCCGGATGGTAGCGAATCTCCTCTCTTGCTTCTCCATCTAAATGGTCAAAGAGGAAGAATGCTCTATCAGATGCAGACACATAACGAGCCTGCATACAAGCCTGAGGCTCCTCAATCCACTCCTCAATACTAGGACCAGACCTGCCACTAAATTTTGGGCACCTTCGATCTCGTGGTACAAAAACGTATCTCTCTGGCAGGGCAGCACCCTCATTTCTTGACTGTGGAGTGGAAAGAGGGGGCCCAAAAGCTACAGAAGGTGACCCACTAGGACCCGGATGACCAGATAATTGCTCCTGCCGCAATCGTTCATTGTCTACTTTTAACTGAGTTACCATCTCTCTTAATTCTCTCAATTCTTCCTCCATATTTAACCACAAATCTCACTTACCACAAGAGAAAAAGTACTCACTGGACGTATGCTGCTGTTTTTCCTTTGTCCCAATGTTTCACCACAAACTCAGTCCTACAAAAGACCAAGAAAAAACAAAAACAAACAGTACACAGAGCAAATCATATACATATGTACCCACCTTTCTCCAAAAAAATCAAGCCAATCCTGCCGACTATGCCAGAATGTGGCAGTATTAAGAAAGGGGGAAAATGTTGTGATTATGATTATGAGCACACCCAAATACAATCCGACTACACCACCCCGTAGAAATGGGGAAATAACCCAAATAAGGGGCACAGGTCCGTAGGCTAAATTAATCAGAGGGAGACGTGTGGACAATGTACAAAACTTTATTGATTTTGCAATAAATAATTAAAATATTTAAAATGGCAAATCGATATTGAATGTCAGGTCACAATCAAACACTGGATGTTACAATGTGTCACAAAAAGAGCTCTGTGTACTGGACAAAAATAAAATATAAATTTAGAGAACAAAAAAACTAAATTAATAAAAGGCACAGGCTTTCCAATGGCAGGCTAGATGAAATGAAACCCGATCTGTGAATCTGTGTAACACACACACACACACACACGTGAATGCACACACCACTGCACTCCACACCATGCGATTACACCTCCACCAATACTCCAAGCTAGCTAACTAGCCTCCCAGCCTCAGGCCAGGGCCTAAAATACACCAAAAGCAAACAAAACAAATTAAATCCAATACAATAACGTAAATATTTCCATCAAATTAACAAACATCTGAAAACAAACCAAAAAAATTACATCAAAAACTTAAAAAACATACTGTATACAAACAAAACCAAAGACTATAAAAAGAAACCCAGCAGTCCAAACTGAAACAAATCCTGGAATCAAAGTCCTCTAACAGCGGCAAGGGGGACAGTTATGACAGCACCAGCAATGGTATAAACAGTGTTTCAGGTGTAAACCAGCCCTTTAGAAATAGTACAGCAACTCAGAGCCGTTAATATATTTGGTGATCAAATCAGGCAGCATGCACATGTACGGCTGAGATTACATTGGACAACGATTAATATTCAAGGATGAAAACGAAAAAAAAAAAAAACAATACAAGAAACCATAGGAAAAACAGCAGCGCATCCTGCTTTAATGACGGGTATAAACACTTCCGCCTTCGGGAAACGTGATGACAACAACCAAACTTAGCGTTCAATAACAGCTCATCAGACCACACAAAGTGTAGTAGCTCACACCTCACATATTACCGTGCCGGAAGGCATTCATGATTCAACAGCTGACATGTAGTGGACAGTCCGTGACAAAACCAGGCATCAATAGAACATTCAACGTACGTCTGCACCAACGCACTCGGTATGGGCAATCCCAGTCGTGACACACACCAGGTGGCCTAACTCCAGCCTTAAATATAATCAGAGACACCTCTGATAGGCTAAAGGTGGGTGATCAAATGCCAATAAAATGCAATTACGTCACCCACCTTGCCACACATACATGCTTTTATAGTAAAGTCACTTTCGTGCTTGTTGTTCAGCATATTATCTACTTGTAGAAAATGTAGCTGCTGATCATATGTTATAAATGCACACATTATGGCTACATCGGTACACTCTTCCTTGGCTTTGTAGTGGCTTCCTTGTGGTGGTACAGACTATTCTGTATTTGCACATTCGTGTACAGCATGTCTTCATAGTTCCATTGTTTTTGTTTGAGGAAGCCACTATTATGGAGAGTTCTTCCCATGAATCACCATCAGGTTTATCTTTTAAATACTGTTTGTATCTGAAATATTACTATTACCACGCAGAATATGGGACAATTCTTGAATATCAATCTTCTCTAACTTATTTTTGAGTACTTGTCATGGAAGAAATGTTTTTTGGAAAGTCTCTTCATATTTTATATACAAAATGATGCAGTCAATAATTTCAGCTCCCCGATTAATTATGTCTGGACATTTATCAGGTAATCGAAAAAGTGTGTCTTTTTGTAAGAGAGGTGTATCCTTCCATCTGCACTCCCTGTGAAAAACTAGAGGGTGACAGTGAAAATAAATGTATGCATAAAAGAGCTTTGTCTTAATTTTTTCACAGTGTTTTGGCACAAGGGAGGCAGGGAGAACAATCACCAGTGCTCCATGTAAGTCTCAAGCTCCTATCACCAGGGATGAGATTTTTTACCAGAGGGAAGAATTGTTTGGTGAAAAAGTGGGCTCTGGACAGTAACCAGTATTACCCTACAATGAAGGACCTACGAGAGTGACATTCGGGTACTTCTGCAAGCTTGTAGAAGCAGTAGATGGAGCGGTGGAGGTAGCGTGTGTTAGGATTGCCCAGTGGGCAGGAAGGCAGTCAAGCCGTGAAGTCAGAAACGGGAGGTGGAACAAAGGCGGGAGGACAATGGGGAGCCCGAGGGAACCCCGGCAGGCGAGCAAAGGCAGCCGCAAGGGCCAGGACAGGAGGATGGAGCCAGAGGGGACCACATGGAGGAGGAGGAGACAGGCTGAGGGACAAATGAAGGAAATGAGGAGGAGGACGAAGGGGGCACCGGGAGAGGAGAAGAGGAAGGCGGAACAGACCCTGGCACAGTAAGTAGGAGGGAAAAGTCGCAGCAAGTGATGGGGCAGGCCTTGTCTGACTCTGAGCCCCAGCGCAGGGACCCTCAGGTGGATAATGAGCCAAAGCAGGGGGACCTGGAGGTGGCCAAGAAGGTGCTGGAGGGGGGCCCGCAAGCATGCAACAAACCCCCAGTGGGGGACCCACAAGTGATGGCCAGACTGGAACCAAATGACCCATAGGCATCCCCCGAGCCCCAGCCAAGGCGAGCGAAGGTGAGCCAGGGGGCAGGGCGGACAGGACCCTGGCCCTGTGCCTGCTCCCTCTCCCTTTTCAGGACACTGATAGGCAGGGTTCCGGCCAGAGTATACCTCGCGAGGGTGAGGGCAGAGAAGTCATTAGGGAGGTTCCCGAGGGGTCCCACTCAAGCTACTCCTCCTTCAAAGAGAAAGGAGTGGTGGTCAAGAGGTCCAAGACCTCCTTAGGGACATGAATTGTGGTCACGGGCACTGGGGCAGGAGTCACAGGTGCGGGCAGAGTCGTAGGCAGTGCTGGGATCTTGGGCGCTGCAAAGGGAGGAGCAGAAGCTGGAGGCGGGGCAGCAGGCTTCTTGGGCATGGGCGACGTTGCAGGCTTTGCAACAGGTGGAGCCACGGGCACAGCGTCGGGCACAGGCAGATCCAGTTGGAGGTGGTGCCGGGACCTCAGGCATTGGTGAAGGGGGAGGCAGGGCCGGGACCTCAGGCGTGGTTGCAGGAGGAGGCAGCAGGACCTTGGGGCCAGAGCGTCAACCACCGTGACAGACAGGACGGGTGGAGCAACAGCGGGTGGAGCAGGAGGTGGGGTCGCAGCAGGAGCCAGCTCGCGCAGTGTGGCAGGCGGCAGTGGCTCGAGACGCAGCAGGTACCGCCGACTCGTGGCCAGCAGGGGGTGGTACAGTGGCTGACAGAACAAGTGGGACAGGCAGGGCAGGTGGTGCTGCTGAGTCAGGTGGGACAGGCAGGACAGGTGGAGCCGGCAAGTCAGGCAGGACAGCGACATCACTTATTTCCAATAGAGATGGCGCTATAAGAGCGGGCACTGCCCCTTTAAGAGCCACAGGGACTCGGGGAATAGCATCCCACATTGTCTTGGCCCCTTTAAAAGCCAGATGCGTTTCCGGGAATGGGGTAGCTGCCCTGTCCGGGGTAATTACTGGCAAGCTGAGAAGCTGGGGAGAGAGAGGTGGCTCCCAGGTGGATTGTCAGTACCTCCTCTGTACTCTCCTTTTGCTTCTTCCTCTTCTTCTCTTTCTGGCTGGTGGTTGTCAGCGGGGTATGTACCATTTCAGAGAAGACAGGAGGCAGTACGGTAACCCCTGCACTGCACAGCACGACTAACAGGGTTATCTGATCAATAATCTGCTGCACCAGCTGCCGGAGATTTTCACGTACCGTCTGTAAGGGGTATGCGTTTCCGGGTGGGGTTACCTCACTTAGGAGGTTCCCACTCCAGGTGGCTAAATCTCGGGCTATGGGGTCCTCCTGGGCCCCCGGTTGATTTAGCCAGTAGACTACCTCCTGCAGCAGACCGATGTGTTGCTGTGCTGTATAATAAAATTTTTATTGACCTGAATATTTATGTACAGTATTGACCTGAATATTTATGTACTGTACTACAGCATTTTATAGTACTATATGAATTACTGATCCCCAATTTTATTTGTACAGTACTATAATTTGGAAAATGTTTGGAAAAGCTGTTCTATATTTTGAAATAGTCAATAAAATGAAGTAAATAGCTACCTGTCCACTTTATTACGTCATATTCATATAATATTTATACAAATGTGAGTTGGATGGTAATGTGTCTGAGACATAATGATTAAAAAATCTGTGATAATGATCATCCACTTAAAGGGGAAAAAACATAATGATTATTCATCTTCAGTATTATCTAGTAATGTTTAAAACTCAGTTTAAAGTTTACCTCTACAGCTTGCACTGCATGCATTCTCTGAGATGATCATAATCGTGTTCAATCCCTGCTCTTTAAATCACTCCTGGTTAGGTTTATGAGAAATTTATGTTGAACTCAGTATTTATTACAACAAAATCACATTCCCATATCTGAAAATTTTCCAATACCATGCTGTCATAGTATATTGTACAAAATACTTGAAATACTTCTTGTTATATCTTTTCCAACCAGGCTTCCAACAATTAAAGCTTATGTCAAATCATTTATCCATACATCCATTATTGTTAATTATTATTATTATTATTATTACTACCACTGTGGCATAATAGGTCAACAAAAAAAAGCCCAATACTAAAAATTTGAAAGAAGCCATTTTTCCATGTATTGTTGGGAGACATACTTTGGTGAATAAACAGATTGCCCTCCTGCGCATTTATACTGGGACCAGGACAGTCCAATTAAATGGCACAGTTAAGCTATAACCGTTGCTCAGCTTAGCTGTGCATGTCAACATATTGACAGGTAGCAGGATTAGAAAACAGGCAGAGTCTCAAACACAGAATAACATCTAACAATGACCAACTGATGAAATGAAGGCAGGCACTTAAATACAATTATAATGAGGACTAAGAAAAGGCAGGTGTAAATCAAAAACAACCAATCAACAAGGGCACAGGGCAACAAAACACAGGTGAAGAAACTAACACTAATGAACACAGAACTAAGGAAACTAAGGAAACGGGGACGTTCTACAAAAGAGAAAAATCAAGAAACAAATATAACAGAATAGAACTAGCAGGGGCAGTGAACCATAAACAAAACAAATTAAACACAGGGATAAACAATATCAAACTAAGAATAAATTAGAACAGGAAAGCAAAGGACTAATAAACACTAGGAAAAAAAAGAAAACAAACAGAACAGTTGAGGCTGGCCTGAAACCCATTACTACAGGGTTGGAACCTTTGTGCTGCAAATTTAACCCCTTGAGCCAGACGGCAGTCCATAGAACAGGAATAACACACTAGGGCCAAAGACAATGAGAGGACAAACGGAATAGCCAGCGATCGCTGCTGGCCACATGGGGAAGAGACACAATGACAGGAACAGATAAGCGCTGACCCTAACAGCGTTTTCCCCTTGGTTCAGTTTACTTTTACACAGAGAAAAATCTAAGCAAAGCAACAATGCACTAACAATCCTGTAAATACAAGAAGAAGGTCCCGTGTCCTGAGAAATGAGGCGCATTGACCTCTAGTTCAAAAGGGAGTTCAGGATCAGGTTGAAGGAGGGCTGGAGGAGAACAGAACACAGTGTGGAGCTTGCAGAATGCATCCTGGCTCCACAGCTACATAGTGCATTTCCCTTGGATCAGGGACATCAAGGGGGTAGCCTCCTGGCTGAAGTTCCCGATGCAACATCAGCAGAAGTGGTAGCAAACCTTAGAAAACTATCAATAGGCATGGAACAGGGAAAGATGAGCAGGAGTCCAGGGACTCTGAGTAACACAGGATTTATTTAGGGAGTAAGAACACAAAGGAACATGAAGGATTGATGGTAATGACTGGACTAAGCTGACTTACTTTAAAGTGGATTTAAATGGAGGAGTTAAGTGACCAGGAGGGAACAAACATGGAACAGAGGGATGGGGAGCAAACACATGGGACAAGGAGGCAAAGACAGGCAAGGGCAGGGGGAAGCAGGGAGCCAGAGGGAACCTCAACAGTATGAAGGTGGGAGCCACAAGCGCCACAAGCAACCATGAGGCCAGAGCTGGAGGGATGCTTAGCCACTGCAAGTCGGGAGGTAGAGGGGACACTGAAGGGGGTGAGGAGGAAAGCAAATGGACTGCCAGAGGAGGCAAGGAGGGAGCTGAAGGGGACCTCATAGGAGGCGAGGAGGGAGCAGAAGCTGCCACAGGCAAAGGTGCAGCCACAGCCACTAAAGGCGCAGGAGACCATCGAGGTGGAGCTGGGGGAACCGCAGGTGACCAACAAAGTGTCGGAGGCAGAACCACAGGTGCCCAAAGAGTCACCACAGGGGGAATTGCAGGTGACCGTCAAGCAGGAGTACACACTGCAGGTTCATTGACAAGTAGGTTCATTACATCTGCCCCTGGAATAGCCCTTTCTCAGTGTAGCACAGTGGACATTGTCTTATGTTAAGACTATCGTGCAATTAGCAGGAACGTTCCTAGACATAGGCCCCCTATTACTCATAGCACATTTAGCCCCTGAATGTCTGCTGCATGTATAATATATGCTATGTAAACTTCATTTATTAAGCCCAGTGTTAGTGCCACTGTTGTGCATGGACAGTTATGTGTGCAGCAGGGTGTACAAATCCAGATTACACTATGTTGCTGTGATATTGTGGATTAGGCAGCATTCAGTCATTTCCCAGTGTTCCATCCATCCATTATCTTCTGTTGGATCCAAGGTCGGGTTGCGGGGGCAGCAGTCTCAGCAGGGAAACCCAGACTCCCCTCTCCCTGGCCACTTCATCCAGCTCCTCCGGGGGAATCCCGAGACGTTCCCAGGCCAAGCAACAGACATGGTCTCTCCAGCGTGTCCTGGGTCTTCCTCAGGGCCTCCTCCCAGTGGGACATGCACATAACACCTCACCAGGGAGGCGTCCAGGAAGCATCCTAAGCAGATGCCCGAGCCACCTCATCTGGCTCCTCTCAAGGCGGAGGGGCAGTGGCTCTACTGCGAGTCTCTCCCGAACAACCGAGCTCCTCACCCTATCTCTAAGGGAGAGCCTAGCCACCCTGTGGAGAAAACTCCTTTCGGTCGCGTGTACTCATGATCTCGTTCTTTCGATCACTACCCATAGCTCATGACCATAGGTGAGGGTAGGAATGTAGATTGACTGGTAAATCAAGAGCTTTGCCCTTTGGCTCAGCTCATTCTTCACCATGACAGACCGATGCAATGCCTGGAACACTGTTGATGCCACACCGATCCGCCTGTTGATCTCCCGCTCCATCCTTCCCTCACTCGTGAACAAGACCCCAGAATACTTAAACTCCTCCACTTGGGGAAGGACCCCCTCCCCGACCCAGAGAGAGCACTCCACCCTTTTCTGGCTAAGAACCATAGTCTCGGATTTGGAGGTGCTGATTTTCCTCCCAGCCGTTTCACACTTGGCTGAGAACTGCTCCAGTGAGAGCCTAAGGTCACGGTCTGATGAGGCCAACAGAACCGCATCATCTGAAAAAAACAGAGACCTAATCCTGAGGTCACCAATTTGGACACCCTCAATGCCCTGGCTGCGTCTAGAAATTCTGTCCATAAAAGTTATGAACAGAATCAGTGACAAAGGGCAGCCCTGGTGGAGACCAACCCTCACCGGAAAGAGTCAGACTTACTGCTGACAATGCGGACCAAACTCTGGCACCGGTTGTACAGGGACCGAACAACCCTCATAAGGTAGCCCAGCACCCTATACTCCCAGAGCATTCCCCATAGGACTCCCCATGGGACTCCCCAAGGGACCCTGTTGAATGCCTTCTGGAAGTTCACAATTCACATGTAGACTGGTTGGGCAAACTCCCACGCACCCTCCAGGACCCTGCAGAGAGTATAGAGCTGGTCCACTGTTCCACGGCCGGGGCAAAATCCACACTGCTCCTCCTGAATCTGAGGATCATCTATACGACAGACCCTCCTCTCCAGCACTCCCGAACAGATTTTACCAGGAAGGCTGAGGAGTGTGATCCCCCTATAGTTGGAACACGCCCTCCGGTCCCCCTTCTTGAAGAGGACCCCCACCCTGGTCTGCCAATCCAGAGGCATCGCCCCCGATGTCCACGTGATGCCGCAGATATGTGTCAACCAAGACAGTCCTGCAACATCCAGAGCTACAATGGAGGCTCGGAACATTGTCCGTTCAGACTCAATGTCCACCGCCTCCCTCGGAACTTGGGCAAAGTTCTGCCGGAGGTAGGAGTTGAAGCTCCTCCTGACAGGGGATTCCACCAGGCATTCCCAACAGACCCGCACTATACGCTAGGGTCTGCCAGGTCTGACCGACTTCCTCCCCCACCATCGGAGCCAACCCACTAATAGGTGGTGATCGGTTGACAGCTCCACCCCTTTCCGCACCTGAGTGTCCAATACATCGACGATTATCGAACTGTGGCCTAGGGTGTCCTGGTGCCAGGTGCACACATGAACACCTTTGTAAGGGAACCGTCCACTGGCCCAATGGCGGAGTCCAATTGGACAGCCGAAGGCTTGTAATGCGTGTGGGATCCTT
>JAABNY020000108.1:25246237-25271463 GCA_015164015.2 Brevimyrus niger | reverse complement strand
ATATTTTTTTATGTTGTGGCAGTAATGCGCTTCTGTACTTCATTAATGTGTTTTACTGTGTTAATGAAATAAGGATAATAAATAAATGAATAAATAAATACACACACTTTATTAATCCCCGTGGGGAAATTCTTTTTACGCCTCCCTCAACTTGCTCATGTACAGCAAGCTGTCCGCGAAGGGCAGCCACCTATAGCGGCGACCAGGGAAAGTACGAGTAGGATTCGGTATTCGGTTTCGGATTCGTCCGAATCTTAAACAGTGGATTCGGTATTCGGCCGAACCCCAAAAATCTGGATTTGGTGCATCCCTAGTTCTCAGTAAGTTCTGTATGCTGCATATAACATCCTCAAAATGCATGTTGTATTTTATAGAAATACCAACTGAACAACAATTGAAGAACTTTTTTAGATGTACCTGTAGTGAATTTGTACATTTGCTAAGACACTCCTTCTCTAGGAAGAAAGACAACATTACAAACAATGAAGATATACGATGGATCAGTATATAACATCCACCATATATATTGCTAATGTTGTTTTTCTTCCTAGAGAAGGAGTGTCTAAGTGAAAGTGTTATCCACAAGTGCCCCTTATGTGGAATACAGATGGCGTGTCTGTTTTCAAAAGTTCAAAACTCTCAGTATGGCCACTACACCTATAGTACAGATAAATTAATTGCCCTCTCATCTCTGTTAACAGAAAGAGAACATGCTTATTTATGGATTATGATTTAGTGGCAGTAAAACCTTTTTCCCTGCTTTATGAAATGAGCCCCTTCATAAAAGTTTGATTCATCTTGGAAATTATATTGATGTTAACATTAATGGACATCAGACTACATGTAAGGCATTTTTAATATGTGGCACAGCAGACCCAGCTAAAAGTTTGCTGCTTCATCTCAATGCGTTTAATGTAAACTTCAGCTATCACAAATGCCTTCCATGTGGGGAGACATTTATGATGGAAAATTATGGAAATATCCTTCTTTTTCCATTTAATCCAGCTGCCTCATGCACCCCCAAAGTGTTCAGGATGCTATTGAAGCTCTTAGGACTATGTAAGTGGTTAATGGTATGAATGATCCATCTTTTCTAATGACTGTGTTAAGGGAACAGGAATAAATTACATTCATGCAGGTCTCCTAAGAGTGACTAGGCTTCTCTTGAGATTGTGGTTTTTCCAATCACAATGTAAGGATGAAAGTATGTATGTTATTTTCCTTTCTGTAAGTGTTGTTGACCAAAGGTTAAGAAACATCAAACCTCCATGTTTCATAACAAGGGTGCCCAGAGCTATTAGTTCACAAATCAAGTACTGGAAAGCATCTGAGCTGACGTCATGGTTATTCCTTTACTCTATACGCATTTTATCTGAATGGCAACATAATACTTTTGTCATTACGCAGCTTTTGCAGTAGGGATTTATATACTTTTTGGAGAAATCATATCACAAACTGATATACGAAGGAGTCAGGAACTTTTGACATATGTTGTCACTTCAGGTATTGTACCTTAAACTTACATTTTGTTTTACATTTACCTCAGTGTGTAACTGGACTTGGGCATCTTTGGCTTTATTCTTGTTTTGCATTTGAAGGTACAAACAGTAAATTATGCAAGCTTTTCCATGGGACCCAGCACATTGAGTTACAAATCATGAGTGCAATAAATGTCATACAGTCATTACCTTCACTCCTTGAGATTATACCAGAAAATTATTATGAATATGCTACTAGGCTCAATAAACAACAGAACTCCTACAGAAATGTTGCACAGTGTCTGGGGATAAGTTATGCAATAGAGCTACCAAGTGACCTTATAATGAGACTGACCCTTGTCCTACGGAGTACATCTCTTAATGTAATTTGCTTTAATTGGATATTTTGCTGTGGCAAACTATCAATCGAAAAGGCATACACTAGAAAATTATAAATAATATACCATTATTGCCAGAAATGCTATCTATGGCAAACATTTCTGGTAAATCAGCAGACATGTTTGCCACTAATGGCAAACTTGTCACTAAAAGGTTACTAGCAGTTTGCCACTGCTGGCCAATTGTGGTGGGTTATCTCTGGAGAACATGTTTGCCCGTAGCGGCAAACTTCTCATTATTGCCAGAATGTTGCTGCAAGTTTGCCACTAGTGGCAAACTCATGTCAACATTTTTGGCAAACAAATTTATTTGCTGCAAATTAGCCATACGTTTGTCACAAATCTGCCACATACATTTTGCTTTTGTAAGGGTATATATGTATGATGCACAACAAATTAATATTTTGTCAGTATTAATTGTTATGCATAATTTTTTGGATGAGCACAACTAGAATACATATTTTGAAAAGGAAACATTCTTTTTCAGTCGATGCATTCACTTTGTTTTCTGAGAACATAACATAGTTATGTGTTAATGAGTTAATCTCACATGATCTTCTAATGTCAAATAAAACGAATGAGGAGAGAAACAACACACAATAAACATGTATTTCCTACTACTTTTCAGGTAAATGTTTTATATTTATCCTATAGGCTTTTCCTTTGAAGGCCTTATATGTTACAGTAAATGTGTTTTTTCAGTAATATTCATAAAAGTAAAAACACTGACTTGTAGATAACAAAATAAAAAAAACATGTGTTGTTATATATAATTAAAATAATTGATAGCTTTATATGAACCATGCTGTTTTATTTCACATGGGTACTATCTTCATACGTATGACTATTGCGTGGTAAAGTCATTCATCCCTCTTGAAATATTCAAATACATTCAGCACAATGGTCATTTAACAGAATCAGTAATAAATTGGATGTGTACAGGTTATGGGGGGAAAAAATATGGCCACTATGGAGATTAACAAGCTAACTGTTTATTAGAAGCTGTCAGGATCAGTCCTTGTTTACGCCTGTTCCTTCTTTGGCCAGCAGGTGTCGCTGGCCGTCCCGTGTCCGTAGCTCCTAATGTGTTCTCCTGTGCCCAGGACTGCCATATGGCTTAATGGGTTGTGTCATCCAGGCTTCCCTATGTTTATAATTCGACATTAATGTTTCTTTGTCTATCTTTGGTTCATTATGTATTTGTCACGGTTCCTTGTTTTTGTTCACTGTTTAATTTGATTCAAAGACAATCCATGCAATCAAAAATATAGCAATCCATGTGTCAAACACTTAAGCATTTAGTTAAACCATGGAAAAAAAATAATGATGTAAAGACTCCAGCCTGAGATTGATTAAACATAGTAGTTAAAATGAAGTGACTGCCACAGAACTCTATTAATATATTTAAAGGTTATTTTTAAGCTCTCACCTCAATATCTCTACTTAGGGATCTCCTGAAGGCCAGAGTTTTAGATAATTAACTACTGTTGGGAATTCAGAGGTACCTTGGTTAATAATTCAACCTTATTTTAATTTCAGATGAATTGGAGCAGTTTCACATTCAAACAAATTCAAATTTAAATAGTTGTTTTGCATCAATGTTGATATAATGCTTTGGTAACACTTTATTAAGGCCGTGTTTTAGTAACTTTTAAACAAATTCATAACAAATAATAGTGCATTCATAAAGCATTATTAACATGGCTATAAATATTTATCAAATGCCATAACACATTATAGCCATGTCTATTATGAATGCTTTATGAAGCTCTCATCTACTGTTTAATGCACTATGGATACCTTTCTAATGTTTAAAATGCTTTGTAATGGTCGATTTAAGCATTGAGGATGCTTTGTACTGCATTATGTACTGCATGTTTTTGAACTGTGAGTGGTAAGCAGTTAGTACCCAGAGGAAACCTCACAACGACACAGGGAGAACATGCAAGCTCCACACACATGGAGCCATGGTAGAGACTCAAACCCTGGTGTTTTCTTCAGATGTAGTATAAAAATGCATAGGGCAGCTCCCTGGCAGCTCATCACATCCATATTTGAAGTTTATAGCTACAAAATGTATAGTGAACATAGAAAAACTGTAACAGAAAGTAAGCAAACAGCTGCATCCGGCCTTGATCAATTGACTTTTAAACAATTTCAAGGAGACTATTGCATCAATTTGTAATATTTTTGGTCTTTCAGTGACTTTGACCATTTAAAACACCTCCTGATGCAGTATATGGCTTGTGTTAATTATTAAGTTATTGAATTACCATGGTTAAAAAACAATGTCATAAATGGAAAGGTCCTATGGGTGAGTTACAATAAGCATCAACAATAACCAGTCAGAGCACAGAGTACAAGCTACAAAATTCTATATTATGAAGGAACCTTCACTTAAATAATACCTCCTAAAGAAATGTAGATGAATGCATGAGATTTTTTTTGTCCTGGATTTTTTTTTTAAAAAGCTCATCCTTCATTCCCAACAGACAGCTACAGATACTAGCAAATTTGTAAATGTATTAATTTCTTACCAGGCAATTGACTCACTCTCTCTGCTGTCATTTACCAGAACAAGACTGTGAATTGGATTAGGTGTTCTGTGCTACCCTGACCAGTGGGTTGACACTGTTTCAGCATATCTGATAAAGACTTTCACAGTTTTGAGGTCTCCTACTATCAGAGCACCAGTCATTTCCAGTTAACAAGGCTTCTGAGTGGTTAAACAAACACAAAGCAAAAACAAACACAGTAATAAAAATGGCAAAATAGACAATGTACACAGCAATCTCACCATATACAATAATGGATTTCTTATTGTGATATTGTTTCTCAGAGGAAATATAATACAGACCATTTTCTCAGTCGCACAATACATTTTTACTCACTATCAGAGTAGAATGTAATATTAATGATTAACCAGCATAAAATGGGGTATTGATTGAGTAGAGCCTGCTGTCTTATTGGGGATTTGACACACAACATTATACCAAAAATTAATTTCACATTTCCAGTGTTTATACTGTAAGTATTGACATTGAAACAAAATATTCTACTCCAACAGTTCATATTTGGACTGTATTATTGTAAACGGGAATTATGAATAATACAATACAGTCAGCTCACATAGTACGTGGTTTTTGAGCAATCATGGTTAGAAAATATAAGAAGACGTATAGGTTTAGTTTAGGGTTGTTTAGGGTAGGCAACAACATTGAAGCTGAAAATGGGTCTACATTTATTTTAAATCAACAGATCACTTTTTATTCTAATAAAATTACCTTTATCATTACCAAAACACTTCAATTCATTGTAACAAATGTCTTTCTTTAATATCATTACGTAATTGTCACATAGCAGTGGGAGAAGGATGACCAAAATGCAGGCTGGGTAGCACACACAGAGAACAATGACTGAACAAGTCATGAATAAGTTACTAACAGATGTTAATACACATGACTAACAAAGGAATAAATGCAAGGCATCTGTGGCTGGTTACCAAGAGGGCAGGAACAAGGGGTAAGACTAAAAAGCTTGAGTCTTGGCTGATTAAGAACCCGCTTATAGTGATCACGGTTATAGTGATCAACCACTTACAGTATATGGATCAAAAAGCTTGGGACAGAATCATTCCTGTACAAATACTGGTTAAATAATTAGCTTGTGGTAATTAAGCAGTCCGCTTACAGTGCTCATTTTGGGTCTTTTTATACATGACAACACATGGAAAAAACTTTACTTATGCGAATACATTTTTTTAAAAAAACTTCAATAAGCCTATTTTGGCTTGCAGTAACCCATCTGCTTCTGCTAGCTACCTGAGGCTAATGCTGCATGCACAAAAAACACAATGGGAAAATGAAAGTTCTCTCAATGACAAATATAGACTCATCTAAGCTTATGATAAACCACTAATAACAAGCCACCGAGATGCAGCAGCAAAACTACAATAAGCTATAATTTATGTACCATATTGTACTGCATTCAAACGCCAAGCAGACCGAGGAATCGAGGCGGAGGGAATGCAAACAACGAAAGGTGGACTTAAACAAAGTTGCTGTCACTCCTTAACGTGACTGAGCAACAAGAACTGTCTACTCCTCTTACCATAAGCAAGGACACCAGCCTCTCCAGGGGGATGGTCAGCCACCGAGCAAACTGGATGTCCATGGAACCCACACCTGCTCTGGAATCCAGTAGTGCAGCATTATACACTGGTCCACTCTTGCAGTTTAGAGTAAATTGCACAGCAACTTGGCTTTGTGTAATATTACAGAGGGCCGACGTTGCTACCTGGACATGGTCTTCTGGACGGACTTGTGCTTCTGCTCATGGCTGAAGTGAAAATACATGAGCATATCGTCTACAGGAGCACCACTGGTCCACCTATTGTAGGTATTCTGAGGTAAAGCAGGCTTAGGATGAGGTAGTGGCGAGTGTGTCCTCGTTTTCTGGCATCACCAGATCATCCGCTCTGTCCCGAAGGCGGTGTAATGATGTCAAAAGATGGGGAAAGCAGAATTTCAGTGTTTCTGTTGTTTGCACACTTGTACATGTCTGGCTGTATGACTGTTTTATTTGAGGTTAGCGTTTAATCTTACTGAATGATTCCTGCCCTTTTCTTGACTTAGATGAAAAGTATCCTCCCAGAGTGATGCTAGCGAGCATGTGAAATGTAAATTCCTATTTTGTGTTCCAGACACCATTGCTGCTAACGCCAAGGTAATAAACAACTGAACCAGCCTCGTGTTTCCAAAGTCATCTACAAAGCAGAGTCATCCAAGCTGCTATTCAGTGCTAAAGTACATAAATCTGAAATCACTGTTTTTTCCTCCATGCCCCAATGACCTGGCATCCTGTTCATGGCATGTCATAGGTGGGGAACATGTTCCATGGAGGGCCGTTCCATTCTCTTTCAGCCAATAACAGTGGGTGCCCAGGACTGGAGCTGAGAACCACTGCTTTATCATTGGCTGACGGAGAGGTGATCCCAAAAACCCACACCCACACCAGCCCTCCCTGCAACAGTTTCCCCACCCCTGCTTTATATTGTGCCCAGTAATTCCTGTATTGGATAAGCAATTATAGAAACTGCTAGATGAATACATATTTTATGATGTGGAAATCATTGCTTATACTGATTTCAACAGTATAATGTACAAGTTCAAAAATGAATGTACAATAAACACAGAAATCTCATACAGAGTGTTTGTATTTACTCCGATAGGAGAGCTGTCCAGCTACCACTGAAGTACTAATTAAATCATTGAAATAAATACAATGCCTTTACAAAGCCCTTTATGCTGTCTTTATAGTTAATGGTCCTCCAATGGTCCACAACCACTTGGAGTCTTTGTTGAGAATGTCAGGGCCCATGGAATTGTACTGTTCTTTTGATTGACCAGAGAAACAGGGCTCCCCAGAGCAGAGCCATGTGATGTAAATACTTCGGGGACTTGATGTATGGTGATATTAAAGGGCCAGCAGTGTCAGGCATAACTCTGTCAGCACGGGGAGTGATGGAAGCAGGCTCACAGGGAACCTTATTCAATGCTGTCTTTGCATATTGGTGGATTGATGTAACATTTCTTACACATGACAGCAGTTCATTTTATCAATACATTTGTCATTTTTACAATGTGCATAACAAAATTCCCAATTTATACAGAAATTTCTCGATCTATACAAATCATGCTGACATGTTTTAGAAGTAGTTTCTAATACCTTTTTCTGCAATTGTGCACGCAGATTATGAAAAAAATATATGTAATGCTGCTTATGGATGCTGTCCATGTGGAGGTTAGATATATGAAATGAACTGAAAGAAAAATGACAAAATACATTTAGTCCAAAAATTAACATATACTTAAACTTATGGATAAGATAAACCGTTACCTAAGTTCTTAACTCTTATTTTTTCACTTTATATCATTCAATTTACAATTCAAAAGAAAATCTGGAATACTACAGGAAGACAAATTAGAAAATGAATTGTAATGTTAAAAGAACTCTGTGATGACTGCATAAATAACTTAAAAATCTTAATCATAAAATCATGCACGTACAGTATCATGACAGATTATCGGCATGTTAAATAAACATATCTGTTATGCCTACTGTATGTCTGTCTCTTTTTCCCTTTTTGAGGATTTTGACCATTCAGTCCATGCAAATACTACCATTTTAAATGAGAAATTATTCATGATTAAGCACATCACAGTGTCTGCTTTCAGATATGCCCACTCTCAACAAACGTCCGCTGTTATATGAAATTTTTAAGATGATCAGCTAACATGTTTCCTCATAGCGTCTTACCTGTGGACAGGACCACAAGCACGAACAGCTATTGATATGCCAATGAGTTCATGCAAGGTGTAGAAAAGCACGTGTGGAAGCACAGACTGAGATTGACATAAAACGGCACACAAAATCAGGCAGTTTGTAGTTGCTATTATTACAAAGGCACGCTCTCTTTTTTCTGCCAAAGAAGTTTGCAACAAGTTTAATCACTTCTCGACAGTGGTGATGAAATTAATTTTTCCCCTACTGAAGATTGTGACAGCGATGAAGACTGCTTTAACAATGAATAGTTACAAAGACTGCCACGAAACAAGCTGATTGTTCTTAGTCATCTTAAAGTAGTTCTTCATGTCCTCATAACTCGATACTAACCATTCCTATTGCTTTCAATAAACAGAAACTGCAAATGATTTATGTTTTTGTCTCCATTCACACTGACTTTCAGCACTATACAGGCACATTGACAGGGCATTTGGGTTTGATTTGGGTATGGGGAGTTCCTTAGGTGAATCTCATTCATATTCATTACCACAGCTATTTGCCCAGGTAGAGACAATTGAACAGAAACAGTCAGTACGTTTACATGCACACCAAGAAAATCAAATTACTGTGTTAGTCCGACTAAAACCAGATTTTTAAAGTGCATGTAAACACGTTAGTCCTGCTAAAATTGTACTAAATCGAATTTCTTGTAGTCGGACTAAGATACCCAGATGATGCGATTGGAAATTGATTTAGTCCTGCATGTAAATAAAATTCAAATGACACCCAGCCCTACTCCCCTGCAGTGTCTCTGGAGCCTCTATCCCCTGCCTCCTTGTCAGCACTCATCTCATCAGTTGCTGTCTCTTTGTACAGTCCGACAGGGTAGGACCTGGAAGAGGCCCTGCTGGAGGATCTTGAATGAGACCCACTGGGCATCATTCTGGGTCTGGATCCATTGCTCCCAGCTCTCGTCATGTGCCCTGTTTGCCCGGAAATGAGGTCCTGCTGGAACTCTGCGGTTTCCGAAATCAGTGACACTGGGGAAAATTCTGGGTGGCCTGGGATGGTTCTCAGTGTCTCAGTGAGGAGGCGGGGGCCAAAAGCCACGTTTTTGCCACTCAGGTGGGCTCAGGTCCTACTCAATACCATCCATTCACTTCCCTGAGCAGAGAACAGTGCCTCAGCACTCTTCACCTCTGGCCCCTCCACAACCTTGTGAATACACCTAGCGAGTCCTGGAACTCACCCCAATGACAGGAAACTGGACTGCTCCACACTCGGGGTACAGTATGTTATGGGGGTAGTGGAATTTTAACTTTTTTTTTTCCTTAATGTTTGGATTTTTTTTTGATGCACAATGATATAGACTTGAATAAGTTGTAAAATTTTGGTGCACATTTGGTTTATTCATTGTCTTCTGATTTACTTGAACTGGTTAATTGTTTAACATTGTTTCCTCTTCGTCTGGTTTGGCCAAGTCTGTGTGTATATATAACCTCTGTTGTTTTGTGAGGAGTTGAGTTGCTAGTCTGTTGCTAGTTGTTTGAGTTTTTTGGTGCTGGCTTAAAGTTAATTTTTGATTTTTGGTTTGTTTGAGCTTAAGTTTGTGTTGTGTTATTTTTTTGTAAATATTCGTAATAAAACATCTTTTCCATTAAAAACATCCCTGTGTCCTCAAACCTAGCCTGCTTGGTACCGCACAGGGGTCCATCCAGGATCTCTCCACTCCCAGTTTGCTCCTAGCTTCCTGTCCCGATGTCCTTTAGTGCCTGATTTGCTTCAGTCTATGTCACTTCTCTCCCCCTTCCATCTCCTCTTTCTTCAAGTCTCTATCCTTCCTTCCCTCTGGCCACTGTCCCTATCATCGACTTTCCTGGCACACTGATGCCTGGTATTGGTCCCACATGCTCTGCCCTGCTTGGTGTCTGTCCCGGATCCCTGGTGCTGCCCGGTGTCCCATCTGTCCCTGGTTCTGAGGGGACCGAGACAATCGTACCCAGAGTCCAAGCATCAGGGAGAAGGGTTACTGTCAGGATTCATCTTTCATGTTCCTGTTTCCTCCTGCTTGTGTCTATTGCTCACACCTGCCTCTTGTTTGGCCCTCATGAGTCAGCCCCTGCTTGTCATATGCTCCCCAGTCCAATCGTTGGCATCACCTGTACCCTTCCCTGCATGATACTTTTCCTATGTCTTAGATCAGCCCTGGTTCCTCTTGGTTGTCCCCCCTTACCTTCTTTTTTGACCCCTTGTGGTCCTTTATGTTAAAGTTTTCGGTGTTAAATAAAGTCCCCTTCAGGATATCCCCAATCCCTTATGTAGATCATCACTCCTTTCCTGTTCCTGGGTGTGACACATCACCGAACTGTGCTAATGGAGTTGAATAATTTTGATAGCGCCGGTTTATTGAGTCACAATAATTGGAACAGCTATTCCATCATTATTAAATAATAGACAGACTCCTTCAAAGTTATTGTTTGCGATTGGGAGTCTTAAGTAAGCAAACAAGAATAAATGTATTTTTAAATTTTTATGAGAATGAAGCCTTTATAGGAAAAAGCAGAATGTAATGATCAAAACTTTGTTCTGATAAATGCAGTCCAACAACAATGACATAAATGTTGCTTTATACATTTATTCATTCAATCAGAAAACTTTAAAGAAAATTTTTGAAAGGCTCTTCCAAGGTTATTCCCCAGTCCTGACGTGTATTGTATTATGCCTATAGAAATACAGGCATGTAGTTGCCGGCATGTAACCACAGAGTTAACCTTGGGGTTGTGCTGATGGACTCGGGCATAAAGAAGACCTCCCCGGAGGTATAGCAGTCAAGGGGAATAATCAGGAGGTGAGATGATGCAGGTATTAAATGTGAGGATTGAATGTGGAGGACTAGGCTGAGGCAAAAGCCATGAGTGGAGGGAGTACAGAAATAAGAAAGCCATGGAATGAACAGAGGAAGGTGGTGGATAGGTAGAACTAAAACCAGGAAGACAAGACATATGAAATCAATGAGGAAAAACATTCAAGTGCTGCTTGATGAATTCTGTGGATATAGACAGCAGTGTAATCTTTTATGTGCAACTTCTTACATATCAATGTCAATTAAGATAAGGAGACACAATTTTACAATCTTACATAATTACATTTAAGTACAAAGTAGGAAACAATTTTCCTGCTACTCCTGTTTCCCTTCCTCTGTTGATCTTTTTATGCATGCACCTGAAATTAGCAGTTTTTTTCTCTTTTTTGTATTATTCATTATTATTTGTCGAACTTTTTTTCCCTAAACATAAATTATGCATCAAGCAGTCATTACATAAAAATCACTGACAGGTTAGGTGAATAACATTGACTATCTTATTACAATGGCACCTGTCAAGGGTGTCATTACATATTAGGTAAGGGAACAGTAAGTTCTTGAAGTTGGTGCAAGCATAAGGATCTGAATGACTTTGACAAGGGCCAAATTGCGATGGCTAGACAACTGGGTCAGAGCATCTCCAAAACGGCACGTTTTGTGGCGAGTTCCCAGTATACAGTGGTTAGCACCTATCAAAAGTGGTGCAGGGAAGGGGGTTGTGGGTTAGAGCTGTTTTGGTGGCACAAAGGAGACCTACACAACATTATGCAGGGGGTTATAATGTTATGGCTGGTCAATATATACAGGCTTGAGTTATAATGGATATTTAATTAATCATATGTTACCTAACTTCTGTGATAACTGACAACAGCTACGAGCGATACTGTCTGTCAAAATCCACAAAAAAATGGTTGCATCCGACTATCACAACTGAATATATCTTGAACAGGAAATTTTATGTAGGTCTTGAGACATATAGTATGTTGCCATAAAAGACTCATATGAAGACTAAGAAAATGTAAAAAGTATTCAAGCAGTAATAATATACTACGAAAAAATTATTTCTGTTTTAGTATTTTCTGTTAATCTTATTTTTGTAAAATATAAAGATCCATGATTCTGTTTATGGCATTACTCCTATAGAAAGTATATACATGACCGCTTTCAAAATTATTCAGCGATAAAGCAGAAATTATCATGTTACACTATGTTTTTGCTATGTACATATTTACATACAAAACTGCTTTTCATTTCGTGATACTCATCATTTGGATAATATTGGTTCTTATGATCTTTCTTGTGCATGACAACAAATTTCTGTACTCGTCCTATTAGGACTGTGGGGGTCCGGTGCCCAGAAGCTACAAGCTCAAGGCAGGGAATAACCCAGGATGGGGTTCTTGTTCAAATTTAAAAAAATACAGTCGCTCCTTTACTTAAAAATGGCATATGTTCGTAATACTGGCATATGTTCGTAACTTAAAATGTTCTTAAGTCCTTATTCAACATCATTTTAAGGGTATATGCAAGTAAAAAGAACTAGGATGCTGGGAGAACACACGTTACGCTGCTGCACGGTGGGAGTATTGGCCAGAAGTCGTACTAGGCGGGATTGGCACGAAGAAAAAAAAATTCATGTTAGGAACAGGAAACGCGAGCCCAAATGAACACAATTTGGACTAACAGTCTCTGTTCGCATGTCTAAAAGTTCGTAAGTAGAGGAGCGTAAATAAATATGAATAACTTTTTTATGATTCTTGAGCTATATATGTTCTTTATTTTTATTATTTTGCATTACATATTATTATTATGAAGATGGAACAAACAATATGTAGAGATGCATGATCAGTTATCATACCAAAATTGCTTTTAACTCATCAGTATGCAAAGTTAGCAGCACTAGAAGTAAAGTAGAAGCTAAACTAGTAAAATAATGGAGATGATTACATTGAACAAGCAGCAATTTTCTATAGTGGAGGATGAGGGACTCTGTCGCACACTTCACCAAATATAAGTGGTCTACAAGTACCGTCCTGCAAAATGTTTATGATTTATTATTAAATCAGCCCTGTAGATCAATCTTATAAAAAAAGTAATTTTGCTAATCTGCGGCAAGTTGCTTTTTCAGAATAAAATGAAAATATGATGCTGAGTTTTCTTTATTGTTCTGCACTCCACTTACACTTACAGTATATTCAAACAAGTGAATTTAAATGGATAGGTTGCTTTCTGTAAGCTCAATAGATTTGATTGTATAGTGATTTTTATTGAAGTATTTTTAATTGTTGGTACAGTATACTTATTTTAAATAAGCATTTTTCCCACTATGGGGTAACTGCAGGTCACCTTAGCTTCTTTTTAGCTATGACAAGAAACTAGAGCAGCCCAAGAACATTTCACAATCACACAAGGAGAACATGTAAGCTCCACACATGGAGCCAGGGTGAAGTCTTGAACACTGGTCCTAGAGGGGTGAGACAAGGGTGCTAACCACTTCACCACCACAGCACTCATAATTAATGTGTCTAAATAATTTTATTCGTAGCAACAAAACTACAATGAATAAAAATGGCTTCCTATGAAATCACTTTTTAGTATTTTTTTTTTTATTATTCTACCTATAACCTTAGGGTTGCAAAGGTGATACCTGAAAATGGTCAGGGTTATGTGAACAGTCTATGTGAATTGTCATTGTTTATGTGAATTGCTCTGTTTTTATGGAACCCTATGGAACCCTAATCCCCATTAGCACTTCATTCCACTGTCAAACGTGCACAAAACTGACAAACAATGGCAAGACAGTTACGCTGTTGAGTTGTTGTGCTGATATCTGCTGAAACTGTGCTCTGAATAGGAACTTCAGTGCATAAATCCCTCACCCCGTCCATCTCGCATGGTGTGTGGGGCCCGGTGATGGAATTGTCCAATTGTACAAGATCCTGAAAGAGATTGTGTCTCAGCTGAAAAATTGGACTGGTTTATCAATGACCACTGCTTCTGAAATTGCATAATTAATGGGCCAACAGTTGGGCCAAACAGACAAGATAAGTTATTAGATAAAATTATTTCTATAACATGATGGCAACAAGTGATCCAGAATAGTTTGTTTCCTAAAGCTTCTTCGATTAGGAGACAATGCCCTATGTGAAGTCTGTTATCGCTTGCTATTGTTTCAAAGACAAATCCTTTAATTTGGAAACTAAAGTTCAATTTCTGGATAGCATCAACACAGGCCTTTTCTTATGACTCTTGTATTCCTTTTATTTTTTAATCTTTGGAATGTCTGGTAATGTTTCCTGGCCGTTTCCAATTACAGTAATAGCAATTCAGTCTACACTTGTCTTGGATCCATGAATTTCAGGTAACATTTTTCCATCTCACTGTCGAAGAAGAGGACCTTCCAAAGAAATTTCTTTTTCTGCTACAACTTCTCTCCTAACTTGCTTTCAAAATTGTCTGATTTGAGAGTGTTACATCAGAATGTCATGATCTGACTAATGGTTCCAGAAACAAACACAACACTGGTTGGAAAGATTGACACAATCTAACGCACCGACGACCGCAGGAGATGCAAAGGTTTTCCTAGGTGTTTTCCGTGATGCAGTATTGACAATGTCAGCAGACTTTTCATAGGCTGATATTCATCCTCACTTTTTGACTCACCAGATGACGTTGATAAAAATTCAGATGTTATATAGGTAACTGCTTTAGTCCTCATACCTTGCTTTTGTCATGATTTTTTTTTCTCCTCATGCTGACCCTTTCTGCTTTCTTTGGCAGTTGTTTGAACATCAGCTCCAGTCATACTGCAAGAAAGCACGTTCTGCATTTGCTTCTGTAGGAATTCTCAATCTTCATTTTTAAGTTCAGTCATAGCATCATCATTTTTGACATATAAAACAACTGTTTGAGTACACTTTTAAAGATCTCTCATTCTGTCTGTCACCTTCGCATTGAGTTATATGTTTCCTTAGGGACAAGTACTCTTCTGGTAGTTTCTTCAACTTCCTGAAGTAAGAACCTGTGTCAGTATCCTGTTTCAAACCCAAAAAGCTCACACATTAACTTACAGCTTTCTGGTAAAGGTTTCCCTTCTTCATACGAAAATTGACCAGTCAAAGAACATCCAGTCCACGTGACAGTCTTGCAGCTGACAGCTGACAGGCAGATTCCCAAGGAGCCAGCTTTCAGGTGCAGATCACAAAATAGACGATGCCATATAAACTAATTATACACAATCACCAGTGTACAATCAGTAGTGCTATTAGTGCAAAAATAAAATCACTTCAAAGAAAAAGCGCACAGGCTAAAATGCCACCAGGCCTGCTCTCTCTGAATGTTAAAATAAATATTTGTAGACATAGTTTATTGGTGATTGCATGTTTGTTGAAGTTTATACTTTTTAACAACTGTATAAAGTAATGTAATTTCTTACAAAGTAGATGTATGATGTAGAATTCCCGTTGGAGGTATAGAAAGATGTTTTTTTGGGGGGCTAGACAAAAGCATCACAAATGAGAAAAAGTGTTTAGATTTGGAGTGGCTACATGTTCCTGGAGCAGTAAATGGCGTCAGCTCACTGGGACAGACAGTACCTGAGCTCAAGAAGAAGAAGATGGGGGCAAAATGACAAACTGCTATGCACAGCACTAGTATAACTGGGACTGGCGGGGGCAGACCCACAGCTTGGCCCTCAGAACTCAATATGTGCAATACATCAGTAATGAGGGATGCCCATACGGTATATGCGGTGTTGTTTCAGAGGACATGGGGATGCTGATGTGGAAGGTGAGGAGATTGCAGAACAACCATGTAAAGGCATTTCCGTCCTGAATGCTAGAAAAAAGTTAATATTCAGACCATCTAATGGCTTTGATGACCATTACATTTTTCCTCCAGTCACAGGAACAGGATTTGGAACTGGTTGTGGAGGACCTCTCTGTACCTGGTTCCAGAGGAGTCCCATGAAAAACGCAGGTCACTATCATTGTGTGTCTGGATGGGCCCCAGGAGTAGCTGTGTCCTCACGGACGATAACAACTATCCAGGAGATGGTGTGGGATCTCAGTGAAATCAAATGTATCTAGAGTGACATTTTGGTTTCATTAAAGGGACTTGGTAAAAGATATGTCTGCTCGAGTTCTTCACAAAAGATGAATCGTGACCAAACGGAGCGTCGCAGCTGAAGGGGCATCAGGCTAATTAGGTCTGTTTGACTGTAAATCTGGATCATCTGGCTGCACATGAAGGGAGTCGGGGCCTGGCAGGTTGTTTCCGTGCTGTAGAGCGCAGAACATGCAACTACTGTATGGTGCTGCACAACTTGGTCAGGTTGTACAACAGTTTCCCTCCTGAGGCATCCTGACACCATTACCTGCCTTTGAGGGGCTGTATTGTGTAATCTACCACTGATGCTCATAACTGCAGAGACCCTCCTCTGTTCTCCGGGGATGACAGAAAGGGGTTATGAGCCAACGTCACTGCCTATGAGTAAAACTAGCTATGAAGAGGCAAGGAAGTATGTAATAATTCAGTTAACTTACAGACAAACCAGCCATCATGTCCAGCTTCATCTTCTGCTGATGCTGCTGTATCTCTAAATGAAGGCATCATGGACTAACTGTGCCATTGAGCTACGGCATTTGTGACCATCAACAGTAAAGAGCTGTTACTGGCCAGAAAGAATCCGGCAGAAGAAACGTTTTAAAGTTCAACTGTTGATGTCGATGTCTGAAAACGGCAAAAACTTAAATTAAACATGGATGCATGAGAAAACAAAGGACTTATGGAAGTGCAGGGGAATCATTCCAGAGATATGAGACTCCCATGAAATGTGGATAAATGTTTGATATTCAAGAGCAGCCTCATTCCTCTAGGGCCAGAAAATATCTCCCAAATGATGAAATAGAGACAGATCATAATTTCTGTTTATCAGCTGAAGGACACCTGCATTGTTATTTATACAAGCATACACAACATAAAGAGCTATCTTACATTTTCTTCTATTAAGAGATGTTCCCCTTGACAGTTCAGTACCTGGGCATGCATATTTCACAAACACCCTTATTTATATGAAAAAAAATGTTTGAAATACTTACTACTATTAAAAACAATATTTCTGTGTATGTTGTGTGAGTGGGTGTATGGTCTATGTATGTGGCTGAGAGGTGTGTCTGTGTATGTTGTGTGAGTGGGTGTATGGTCTATGTGTGTGGCTGAGAGGTGTGTCTGTGTATGTTGTGTGAGTGGGTGTATGGTCTATGTGTGTGGCTGAGAGGTGGGTCTGTGTATATTGTGTGAGTGGGTGTATGGTCTACGTGTGTGGCTGAGAGGTGTGTCTGTGTATGTTGTGTGAGTGGGTGTATGGTCTACGTGTGTGGCTGAGAGGTGGGTCTGTGTATGTTGTGTGAGTGGGTGTATGGTCTATGTGTGTGGCTGAGAGGTATGTCTGTGTGGACGGTGTGGGCCTGGGTCCGGGGCTAGCTGCTCCTTCCTGGGCGCGGCTGCCTCCTTGGCATGGTTGCTGGCCCTCCTCCCCGGGTGGTGGCCTGGGGGGGGCTTGGGCCTCCCCGGCGTGGGTGGGTGTTCCGCCTGGGGTCCTGGGGCCCTGGCCTGTGCGGGGGTTGCGCCTGGGTCCTCCCTCGTCCTCCTGCCGGGGTGGGGACGCGGCTGTCGTTGGAAACGTGGGGCCTTGGGTCTTCCGTGCTCTTGGGGGGCTGCGGACGCCTTGGGTCCCCTGGGCCTGTCTCCGCCGGCCTCTGGCTCTTGTGGGGTGTGGTTGCAGCCCCCCCACCCTTGCCATGAAGTACATTCCATTGAGAAATTCACACGCACCCAACACATGTATACGTGTTCACACACTTCCCCCACACAGATGAACACACATGCAAATCCACTTCCACACTCCCTTCCAAACACATGCAACAATTTTGTATGTCTGTATATCTGTTTTATTTTCTAGTTGTGTCTAAATCTGGTTGTGTCTAAGTTTTTATCCATTTTTACTCCCGACAAAAACAGCATGGCTTTAATAAGGGCCCTACAAGCTGTTTGCTCAGCAGCTACACTCATATGTGGGCTCATAGTTACAGTAAAATGGCTAGGAAACTTTTTCCAGGAAGTTAAAAGATGAGCAGATTATTTACTGTTGTGTAATGTCCTCGCAGAAAATTGCCATCCAGAAACTGACATTCCATTTAAGCTTCTATGTTTGCCCTCTAATACATGCAGTGAAATGTTTTTTATTATACACTATTTATATGAAAAAGAAGGTTATAGATTATTTATATAAACGTACAGCATCTTAGGAAATAATACTGATTTTTTCTTGTGAACTCATTCCTTAACTCCAATAAGATGATGGAAACAAAACCTGATTTGTACATTAATTAATTATAACACATTACATGCATATAGAAAAATGTAGCTTGTGCTCAAGTTTACTGACTCATTCGCTTATGTGTTAATGCTTGAGTTCCTTTATTACAAATAAGATTACTTATTACACTTAATACACTGAATATTATAAAACATAAAAACCTACTACTGTAGCATACCAGCACTTTGATTTCGAGGGGTAATTTAACTTATATTCAAGTAATTCTATCATGTAAGATGAATACCGTTAACTTAAGGTGGATGGATGGATAAAAAATATATAAAATATGTTCATTTGCATTTCATAACTTCTGTCATTTTATATGCAGTTTAAATGTGATTAGATTACAGTATGATTATGTAATATTATTTTGTTTTTTTTAATATATCACAAATACTGGGTGAACTGGTGTATTCGCACAGTCAATTTAAGTTCATTTAATTACTAGAGAGCCAATTGAGATTACTGCTTCAGTTTACATGATGCTTTTAAAATAAAAAACAAAAAAAATTAAATGACTAAGATGTTCATTTAAACCTCTGTACAAGAGTAGATGTAAACTGAGCAATCTATGGTGAATAGTTTTCAGCTCTTTGAGCTGATTTTTGTAAAAACAATTAAAGTGAAGCACATACTGTAATTATGAAAGCTGCTTCCTTGGCTGAAGAGCAGTGATGATGACTGCTATTAAACCAAAGCACTTTTAAATCTTTCTCTTTAAAACAAAACACAAAAAAACTGTTATAACAAATGTAATTTGTCTATCCACCCATTTTCAGTATCCATTATTCCATCTATATGAATGTAAGAAATGTCATGAGAAGTGCATGACATACACTGATCTGCCATGTCTCTTGAATTTCATGGGAGTCTCATGCATTTCTAATGATTGTACTCCACTCCTGCAAGCCCTGTGTTTTCTCACACATGTTAAAGCCCCAAAAATTGATTAAGTTTGGCCGTTTTAGTGCATTTCTCAATCACGGCTCTTTACAGTTGAATAGAAGAACATGCTTGGTTGATTAACTGATAACCTTTGGTTTAGTGTTTGTAGAAGTGCAGTGGTAATTCTCTTTAATTTTCTTGTTCGAAGGGCCAAATCTTGCTTGAACAGTTCCATGGAAATCAAATTCTGAAAAGTACTCTTTTAATCAAAAGCAAGTTTGCAAACAACGATAGTATACAAATACTACATGCAACCATTAAATGTTTTCTTGACATCTACCTAATAGAATCATGGTTAAAAATTATGTTTTTGTGTTTAATCATTTAAGAGAGGCAAATCTTTACAACTGGAAATGTGAGGCAACATTACCTACTTGCTTTTGGTGGTCCTTTTTTGACATTTTTCTTGACTAATTGAAAAAGTGTGCCTGTTGATTTTTTTTTCTAATTACATGTATTTAGTGCTTTGTAGAGATGCACCGATTGTATCGGCCAGGTTGCTGATTAAAAATGAGCCAATACCTGCTGATAATTGTCTTTATAATGGTGACCCATAATACTTTGCACATCCACATACAAGGGATCATTTTAATATTACTGATAGTATTACAAATGCATTTTGCAATGTATTTTCACTGTAGTCAGTGTTTTCACTATACTCTGTAAATGGGTTATTGTCTTTTTAAATCTTATTTGTTTATCCTATTTATTCTGCTTTTGGCAGGTACTTGTGCAGACAAGGGAAAGCAAAGATGTACACTAATTCTGTGAGTGGGTGCAGGAAATATGCTTAAAGGACAGGTTTTTGTGGAAGAGACACAAAGTATATCATCATCAAACATACACTTTGAGTAAACTGTTTGATTTTGAAGAATGGCTTGTCATTAGCAGATGAGGACATTTCCAAAATTTGTGATACAGTCAGGGAATTTGACTTGTGTCGTACAAGGTGGATGAAAATGACATATTCAAGGACTTAGGCTTTTAACAAAGTATTCAAATATTCAAAGCTGAAAAAATACTTTTATGTAGAGATGAGAATCGAAACAGCAATCTGCACATTACATATCTGTGAGAGAAACACTGTAATTCTTTTTAGATCAGGATATCTGGCAGGATTGCATTTCAACACAACGGTCTGACAAAAACTGATTCTGATGTTTATTGTGACAGCACCAATGATCAAATTCTTAAATGCAGTGTTTTTTTCCAATTAAAACCATAAAGGTTTCAAGTTAGTGTTTTATCAGGATGCTTTTTAGTATGTTTTTTTTCTTTACAGACCAAAATACTGATGCATGCTTAAGCCCTATATCTATAGTCCTCACACTCCTTCAATGGCTCCCTCATGTACATACTTCATCCTAACCATATGGTAGCAGCTCCAGAGTTGTTACAAACTGGGTAGATAGTTCTGAGTTTCATGGCAGACGCCTCCTGAAACATTGATTCAATATTTAGAAAGACTTAGTCCACGGTTACAAGAAATTTGGTTTTTGAAATGATGGGGTCTTCAAATATTCTAGTAAGCAAAGAATCCCTGCTGTTATGAAAAAGAGGGTTGCCAAGTACCCTACATCTCTGCAGGATGCCATCAAATATGATGTAGTTGGCCCAGGATATCATTCACTGACAGCTTCAGAATCAAAAACAGCTTCAGAATCAAATCAAATCAATCTGACATACCAAAACTTGATCTTTAAAATCTAAATAAAACACTCCACAACAAAGAACTAGATTGCAGGAAAGATAAATCAAATATTACCTGTTTACATAGCTGCCTAAAGAGTAAAATTCTAATGAAGATTTATCTTAAAATATCATCCTTAATTCAGTATATTGTTTCTGGTAGAAACCATATTAAGAATTAACAGTGGTACAAGGTTATTTATTTTCTCAAAATATTGGATTAATTGTCAAGCAGTAATTGCAGCTTGGCTAAATACCAGTATGGTTTTATATGACGTAAGAGTTACATTGCTGTTGTCTGTTTTCAAGCTCGTTTATTAATGTAAATACAATATTTATTGCATCTATTAATCTCTCTCTTCGAGACTACAGTCTGACCTGTCAGTCTTTCTAGGATTATAGCCTGTAAAATGACTATGTTATTATACCAGTAAATCCATGAGACATGCTACTTTATTTAATCAAAATTATGGATCCTAATATACAGAATTTTCATAATTATCACCTCAGTATAAGCACTCCATTCATTATTTTTTATAAACTACATGTCTTGTACAGGGTGCACGACAGGAAAAAACCCAGGACAATTTTGGGGGAAGTCAAAGAAAGTCGTATGATAGCACAGGGAGAACATGCAAACTACACACAACATGTGTGTTTTTTAAAATTGGGTTGCATGGTAAGGACCAAACCCCTGACCGGGGGGCCAAAGGAAATCAGAAAATTCAATCAGAAATAACTACAGCGATAAAAATTGGCTTAGAAAACACTGAGCATGATAAATATTATTATAATTAATATTTCATTATTATTATTGACCTATGTGCACATGGATGATTATTAAAGAGGTCCTTCCATGTGAATGTTTTGGTTCTAATTCATTTATTATTAATATTTAATGGCTGTTTAAATATCTGAAAATTCTGACCCATCCCTAATTAATAGGACA
This sequence comes from Brevimyrus niger, assembly GCA_015164015.2. NCBI lineage: Eukaryota > Metazoa > Chordata > Actinopteri > Osteoglossiformes > Mormyridae > Brevimyrus > Brevimyrus niger. Next base: position 25,249,478 of record JAABNY020000108.1, on the reverse strand, counting down.
ACACAACGTTGTAATAAACTTGACGTTATGGGGGCCATTTTTCAAGTTCCCAAAAGTATCTGTGTATGCAATCAAAAAACTAAAAATGCCAGAAGTCTTGTATTTTGTTTGGTTAGTTATGGTCAATGTTAGGGCTGAGTAGGGGTTAAGGTCATCATGTTGGGATTAGAGTTTTCCCCACAAACCTGTATGTGTAGGTGTCTGTCTGCCCGTGTCTGTGCCTGTGTGTGTTCTTTGGACTCCATGTTCTGAAATACCTCAGAAATCACCTGTATTCTGCAGTTTTGTGCGGGCTTATGATGCGGGTCATGTCATGTCTTTTGTCCTCATTGAAAAATGCAGTACCGTGATGCCACGTCACAAATCGAGCACCTGTTGACAGTGCTCTGATCCAATGGCACAGAGCAATGTCAAATTTACAGGCAGCAATTGACAACAGCCCAATCGTGTTTGGGGGAGGGGGCACCTGGGCTCCAGTCATATTTTTTGGGGTGGTGGGTAGGGGTGGGCAGACCAGTGTCACCACTTTAGACACACCTCTGCCACAAACATAGAGTCTGAGCTGGGAATTGAATCAGGATCTCCAAAAATGTGATGTGAACACTCAAACCACAGTGACAAAGTGTGGGAAGGATGGAGGCAAAGGCAGATACCAGTGAAAAGCAAAAGGGGCTTTATTCAAATAAAAGCAAAATGCAAAGGGCAAAAGGAAGTGGACCACAAGGGGTTAAAACTAGGCAAGGAGACTGGGGTAAGTGAAGGTGTACATGCAGGCAGTAGCAGAACATAGCTACATAATATTACAATGATTGGACTGGGGCACTCAAGACGAGGAGGCACTATATACACCACAAATGAGGCAGCAAACGAGAGGCTCATCCACACGAGGATTGAAATGAGGGACAGGGTCAAATGAGGAACAGGTGCGGCTCGTTAGCGCCACACCACAGGGGACATGGGGGTAAAGGCATGTAAAAAAAGAGAAAGGTGCAGGCACATTAATGCCATACAGTATTTAATAATAAATGGCCAAACTGGTTCAAGCTGATAGAAAGACAACAGTAACTCAAATAATCAGTTGGTATAACTAAGTATGCAGAACTGTATCTCTGAACTGTGATACATCAACCCTTGAAGCAGATGCGCTACAGCAGCAGAAGACCACACTGGGGACCACTCCTGTCAGCTGAGAACAGGAGACTGAGGCCACAGTGGGCGTAGGCTCACCAAAATTGGACAATGGAAGTTTGGGATTTGGGGTAAATAACATGAAAACATGGATTCATCCTGCCTTGTATCACTGGTTGGGAGTGCCAAGAGGGTTTGATAACCCAAAACACACTGGAAGGTCAATAAGTGGTGAGTTCTGAGCATACTCTGCCCAGGGGAGGCGGTGAGCCCAGTCGAGAGGTTTGAGGAACATGGGATAAGGAGGGTCTTAAGCACTTCCTGGTTTGTCTGTTCAGTCAGGCCGTCGGTCTGTGGGTGATAGTTAGAGGAAAGGCTGATAGGGATGCTAAGCTGGACACTTAAAGGCCTGTAACATTTGTGGTGTCTGCTGGGGTCCCCAGTCTGGTACAGTATTTTCAGGTATATCACAGCACCTGAAGACCCACTGGAATACGAATCTGCCTGTTTCCCAAACAGTTTGGTCGCTTGGCAGGGATACTGACTGACACCATTTAGAACAGTGGACAGATATTGCCATGACAACAGTATTACCCTGGGCCGTCAGGAGGTTAGTAATGAAGTCACACACATAGGACCAGGAACTCCAACCTGCAAACTCCAGCCTGGCTCTTCCTTGCTTCTCATCGATGGAGTGCAGGTGTGGACAAATTTGTTGGTACCCTTCCATAAAAACTATCTACACAACTATCTGACAAAAGTTTAATAGCATCATGTGTTGTTTATTCCACATTTAGTACACATCAGACTGTGCTTTTGATTATTGATTCCTCTGAATATCTCATATAATTAAACAAATGAAAATGGCACAGACAAAAAAGATGGTACCTGTAATTGAATATTCTGTGGCAGCACCTTCAGCTTGCAGCAGTCACTGCCTACAAGCCATCTCTGTACATCACAGTGAGACGTCTGCATTTGCCAACAGGTAGTTTGGTCAAATCTTGCTGAGCAAACAGCTCAAGCTCTCTCTGGTTTGAAGGGTGGCATCTCCACACTGCATTTTTCAGATATTTCCATGAATGTTCGATAGGATTGAGATCTGGGCTCATGGAGGGCCATTTAAGAATAGTCCAGTGTTTTTTTTCTCAGCCATTTTTGAGTGCTTTTAGCTGTATGTTTTGGGTCATTATTCTCTTAGAGGTCCCATGACCTGTGAATGAGGCTGAGCTTTCTGACACTGGGCAGTATGTTTTGCTCCAGAATGCCTCGGTAGTCTTGAGACTTCATTGTGCTCTGTACAGATTCATGGTTCCCTCTGCCAAATGTGGCAAAGCAGCCCCAAAATAAGTTCAAGCCCCTTTCAGGTTTCACAGTAGGCGCTTTTTTCTTTTAAAGCTTATTTTTCTCTTCTTTAAACATACAATTTATGTGATTGGCCAAAAAGGTCCAGTTTTGTCTCATCAGTACCAACGACATTCTCCCAGAATCTTTAGAGCTTGTCAACATGCATTTTGGCAAATTCCACTCTGGCTATTTTATGTTTTTCTATCAATAATGGAGTCCTCCAGGGTCTTCTTCCATGGAGCCCATTATTGTTCAAAATGTGATGGATGGTGCGATCAGACAGTGACGCACCTTGACCCTGGAGCTCAGCTTGAATGGATTTGGATGGTTTCCTTGGCTCTTTTTCTACCATCCACACTATCCTTCTGTTGAGCCTGGGGTTGCATTTCCTCTTGCATCCTCTTTAGGGGTACCAAGAAAATCAGTCCATACTATTTTAGCATATCTTTGTAAAATAAACATTGCTTAATTTTAAATTTCTTTTCACAATGTTATCAGTTTACTGTATCACATACTAAATGCATGCAGGTATACATTACACAATAGCTTTTAATTAAATAGTTTTTAAGGAGAAATGAAGCATTGTTTCCTTGAGTTGAAAGGGTGCCAACAAACTTGTCCTTGTCTGTATATATGTGCATGTGTGTAAATATACAGTATATAATACATACAGTACACACACGAGCGCACACATGTAGGGTAAACATATCCTTATGGGGACCGCTCATTCATTTTAATGGGAGAAATGCTAATGCTAACTATGACA
>JAABNY020000108.1:25234326-25245813 GCA_015164015.2 Brevimyrus niger | reverse complement strand
CTGCCCTAACCATAACCATAGGTAACCTAATGAAATACAAGAGTTTTTGCATTTTTAGTTTTTTCATAACAGTCACCAATTTTTATAAAATAGAATTTTCCCTTATGGGGACCAGGAAATGTCCCCATAAAAGAAAAAAAAAAAACGGATATTTATCACGTTATGGGGACATTTTATCCCCATAAGGATAGGTCAACCTGTTCGCACACACACACGCACACACCCAACAAATCACAAAACCGGAGCCAGCCTATATCTTCCCAATACCCAGTTAATGTTGTTTGGGCAGTTAACGCTGTTTGTGTGTGTATAAATTAGAGTACTCAGCAGCTATAAGTAAATGCCCAGTGTGTTGGTCAGGTTTCTTTGGTGCAAGGTATTGTGCTTTTGCTCCTTACCAAGCAGGATTCTAGCAATCATATTTCCATTCTAATCTACCCATATATACTGACCCTTTAACTGTGCCTCCTGACTTAGATTCTTGAATTATGATTTTGGCTGTGTCTTTGTCCCGCTTTGTTTTTCGACTTAAGCATTTCTCTGATTTAACAAAACAAAATTGTGTTTTGAATACATGTGTTTTGAATAAAGCATAGATCGTTCAGTGTACAGATCCCCACCCTCTTCTTTGTAATGATATAATATTTGAGTGTTATCTTACCTGCTTCTAAACCTCTCCTAAAGTCACAGCAGTATTTGCAGTAACAATCTAATACACCAAAGTTTGATTACCATGTTTGGGTAATCAATACTTCATTTAAGTTAATTAGTTTAGTTAGTTGGTTAATTAATTGGTTATCTAGAGTAATACACAGTTACTACCTAGAATACTAACCTTAACAACTTTAAACATTTAATGATAAATGATCACCTAAGAGTACCACTGTCTGTCTCACTTGTATATTCAGTGGAAAATAAAATAATAATACATTTTTTTTTTTTTTTCATTTTTAGTATATAATGAGAGGATGCAAGCAGATAAAGACCAAAATCTGGTCTGTGGATTGGGCAGGTTGTGAAGAAAAGGTTTCTTTGTGATTGAATATTTTACTCACTGAGTGCTGCACTTCCATGACAGACAGTATTTGAATAGATAAGTGACTGAGTGCTGTCTTATTATGAACATAACCTTGTCAGAAATACAGAGCCCTTTCAAATGATATTTACATATAGGAAGTACTGTTTGAGGAAATGCTTTCCCATCTTTGTATTGTAACTCAAGGTTTGTTGTCGAATTTGATTTGTTACAGTACACCGCTGAGGTTACTAAGTTGCCAAACAAGTAACATACTAAGAGCCAGAGGCCTATGGATGTGCCTGATCAGTGTTATAGCTGGACAAGACCTTGAGACAAAACTGAAACGTTCACCGGATTGAGAAGTTTATCACTGGATATTTCTCTCTGATATCATCGGATAATTATTTTAAACAAGCTTCAGTTCAGCATGTAAAAATACAAAAACAATCTGGCTTTCACAAACACCATTTATCTTTCCTGGTTTAATGGTGTGAATTTTATTTCATTCTAGTCTTGTTGGCTGCAATATACTTTGCAGTAGAACAAATATAAGCTTCTTTTATATCCTTTACTGTTAAAACAAATTAATAGAAAAAACTGAGTTCAGTTTCAGTTTCACTTAAACATCAAACTAACAATAGCTGTGTGGTGGTGAAGCATCTGACAGCTCCAAGGTGCTGAGATGGACTCCTACATATTTTTTTGCATGTTTTTGTTTTTGGTCTGGTTTCATCTTGGTACTCTGGTTTCCTCCTGTAGTCCAAAAATGTGATGAGGTGAATAGAATGTCACCGGATTGCCCTTAGTATAAGATTTAGAGTGTGTTGCCCAATATAGATTGCCATCCTATCCAGGGTAACCCCTGCTTAGTGCCCCCTGTTTTCTGGATATGTTTCAGACACACTGTGAGCCTGTATTGGTTAAGTGGTACAAAAAAACAAACAAAAAAAACAAACACAAAATAACAAATTGAAACGAATCCTGAGCCTCTAATCATCATTTAAGGTTGAGAGGGAGTCTGATGGCTGGATGTGTTTTGGCAGCTCATTCCACCATCAAGAACCCAAAAATGAGACCCACTCCATTCCATAAAGAGACAAAAAAAACCTAAAGGTAATGACTGAAAACTAAAAATGTCTCGGTAATAATGTACTGTCAGTGCCTTCTGACAGGAAATTCAGTTCCAGTTCTGTGTCAATGACATAGAAGATATGCCAGGAATTTCTTTATTCCCATATTGTTTTGACTTTCAGTCAATTAACTTTAATTGCTTTAATGAAGTCCCACATATTAACAGCCATCTGCATTTTTAGATAATTAAATATGAATAAAGCAATTATAGAAGAATATGAGGCGTGGTTAAATCCAATTGATTGGGTGAATTTCTCATCCCCTTCTGCTCAGCCTGGACTCATTAATGAACTTCAATTTATTGCATAAAATTCAATGTAGACCTTATGTTTTAGATGTAAATAGCGGTTTGCTTACATAACCCTGCCTCTGAGAACTTATTCTAACAGCTTTACCAGTATAAAGCTTAAACCTAATTATGAAACATTTTACTATTGTCAAAAATGGGAGTTTACTTCAGGAGAACTTAGGCTATAAGGGTATCCAGCCAAACAAGCCTGTCTGTAATGGCCATGTTCAGGTTTCAAAACTGAGTCTGCAAGGTACATATGACTGATCTTCCCCACATATTCCAGGGATCTAAAGCACAATGAAGTGCCTCTTTGTCCAGTATGATTACTTGCTTAATAAAATGGCTGCTGACTGTATCTGAAGTATGGACCTGATTCACTGAAAGACCTGAAATCACTGCAAATCCATTCTGTTCTCTGGGAGAAAAAGGGAAAAAAAAGTAGGTTATAAGTTATCTAATTAGCTCTGTTGCGAATTGCTAGTGCATTAACACTACATGTTTTTTAGTTGAATTGACAAAGGCATGTAATGTTTTCTGACTGCTATTGTTCCCCCTGCTGCCTCAGCGAATAATGGAACAAGCAAACAGATTAATGATGTAAACCCTTTCACATCATGAAGCCACTGCAGTGCACTGAGTGTTTTGACTTACAGTATTACAGATTTTCTGTAAGATTTCTCTCATGAGCGTGAGTCAAGAAGTGTGAGTGTCATGCCAGATGTGTGAGAATTGGCTACCCTGATAATGACAATCACAGTGGACAGTGGTGGTTTAATGTTTAGGGCGATGCGATTATAATTAAAGGAGTGCAGGTTCAAATCCCCCGACCAGCAAGGTACCACTGAGGTACCCTGTGCAAGATGCCACCCCCAAGCACTGCTCCCTGGGTGCTGAATTATCTGCCCCCTGCTATAGTATGTTATGACATCACATATGGGTTAAATGCAGAGGACACATTCTGTTCTTGTGTGCTGTGGTGTGTCATCACTAAATATCACTAAATTCTATTCTAAATCTATTGTGTGTTTAGCGCATATCCCTGAATGTCCTATAATTCACTGACTTCCCTGGCTCTGCTGCTGCTAATAAACTGATAGTGGCTGCTAATAAAGTTAGTAACAGCTATTTTAAAATAATGTTAAATCATTTAATAATATAGCACAACCTGTGCTGCATTGAAAACATACTGCCCCCCCAAAAAAATATAATTAAAAAAATAAATAAAATAAAATAATACCTCATATTTTTTTGTAAAATAATATTGTTTTGCTTCCTAAAGGTAATATTTGATATTCCTAAAAATAGTTGCTAAAAAGCAGAGGTTCATCTTATACTTGGGGTTATCTTATAATCAAGTCAATACAGTGCTATGCACTTTTCAAATGTACAGTAAGTAGGTGGAATTGGAAAATATAGTATATGTCATTTTTTCTGTATAACAGGAAACCACAGTTTAGCTCAATTTAATAGTATATTTCATACTTTCGACCGGTCTGTTCTGTCACCTAAGTCTCCAAATTAGTTACTCACCTGAAGGGTTAGAAACCTCATGGCTTTTTCCGACAGTTTTTTCCAAAAGCTGTTTTTATGATAGTTCAGGGTCCCTGTATAACAGGAAACCACAGTTTAGCTCGATTTAATAGCATATTTAAAACTTTCCAACAACCTGTTGTGTCCCCAAATTAGTACTGTTGCTCCTGTTAGTAAGAACTAGGGCAAAGGACAGTATTTTTGCAAGGCGCCTGTACATTCTTTTTAAACAGAAATCATAGTTAACACTAAGTCAACAGCAATGCTGCAGTTTTGATGAAATGTCTCAGAGCAGGGCAACTTCAACCTTTTGCAAGAGATGCATGCATTTACATTTACTTCACATTCAATTTTTGGGCAGATACTTTTATCCAAAGCAACACACAACTAAGAAAGCAGGGGCAGAGAGTCCCTGTTAGCAATTAGGTTTAAAGTGAGATCACTCTGCTGACCATGGGAATTCAGCTGAATGCCTTCCGATGACAGTCACATGCTCTTAACCAGAGAGTGACATGCATGCCACTGGCTGTATGGAACCTCCTGAAGAAGGAACTTATTCAACAGCCTGGATAAAATACATAGTCAATTATTAAGTGAATTAATTGATTAAATAATGTCAATTACCTGTAATGGCCCTTGCACAACTATGTCTGACAGCTGAGATTTTTTTATGGGATGATTTGACCACTTATTGAATGCTTTTAATAAATGGGAAGAATGTTTACTGCATTTCGCAGACACTCTCATCCAGAGCAGCTTCTATTTTTCTAAATTCAGGGACAGTCCCCCTGGAGCAAGTCGTGGTTACAGGTCTTGATCAGGGACCCAGTGATGGTAGTGCCAGATGTTGGACCCGAACCCTTAATCGCTTGGTCCAGAGAGAAGCATCCTAACCAGCAGACCAACATGTTAGATCATATATTATGGCCTACACTCTTTAAGAGTTTGATTTTGGAAACATTTATTTTGACAACTTAACAAAGAGCACTTGAAATGCAGATGAGCTTTTCATGGAAGGAAGCAATTTCTTCCCGTCTTGACTAATCTAAAATGTATGCAAGGCTGTTAGACATCCCATAAGACTCCTTCTTTGCCACCCAGCAGAGCACCATGGAAGTGGCTAACTACGTGTTCATTTTTAAGATAGATTTTCATATTATTAAAATAAGGCAAACAAAAGATGGCAAGTATAGCATGAAGTTGGCTGGGTCTTTCATTTCACTCCATTAACTTTGTTTATTCTCCCTCCCTGAAGACTCCCCAAGGGGCCAGATCAGAGCTGCTCAGAATGCAGGCAATCAGTTCTGAGTATGCGCATAATTCAATTAGTGCCTGTGCCTGACTTTGAAACTCCATTTATGTTTCTCATCAGACTATCAAGGACTAGAACAAAGGCATTCTTTTATATATGAAAACTGAAAATTATGAAAAATGATATTTTCCTTATTTCATATAAGAGTTATTTTAATGAGATGTAAAAGTGTTAAGTGATTTGGCCAGTTGATTAAAATTAATTTGAGCATTTTTGTCCAAGTAACCTGGAAAAATGAGCACCAATCAAACAAGCTAAGAGAAAAAAAAATATTCATCTTAATAAGCATCATTATGATTCTGAACGATAACGAGAACATGGCAAGCATCTGTATATATGCTCTACACCTTAGTGTTTGAATGTTTAAGAGCATAATGAATTTGCCATAAGCTCTCAGCGGCTTTTGACAGCATGATGCATTTTAAAAAGGATGGAATGACATAGCATTCATGCAGTTACAGCAAAATGATAAAAAAAGAAACAGTTTATATTCATTTATGCTACTATGTGGAAAAGGTCGCCATAAATCACAAATCACTTGAGCAAGACTGGCACAGTGTCCATCACGCTTTGTCCCTCTCAGCGGGACTGATCTTGATTAAACGTAAGGTCTTTGGTGAGTTGCAGGCGAATAGAAAAATTAGGAAGGGAGGTGGGATAACACACTGTCCTGTAGATTGGAAAATGCACAGTGTGTCTGTATGTATGTGTGTGTAGATTTGGCTTATATTACATTGTGGGGACCTTTTTTCACAAAATTCCATTGTATTTTGTTTGGTTACTTATAGTAAAAGCTAGGGCTGGGTAGGGGTTAAGGTTGTCATGTTGGGATAGAGTTGTCCCCATAGATATGAATGGAGAGTCCCCACAAAGATATAATTACAAATCTGTGCACACACACACACATACACACACTGTGTAGCTCTAAATGTTTATATTTATTGCCTAAACCACTAGGAGTATCATGCAGCTATGCATGCTTATTCCAGATCCGGCTTTATATTTATATATCTATACTTCATGAATTCAACATAGACATCCTTTTTAACTTGTCTGTCCAGAATGTACTTTATCTGTCATAACCCATAAGCTTATTACTCAGTAGCCTCAAGGCAGATGCCATCCGTATGATAGTACCATCTGTTCTAAGGGAAAATAAAGAAGTCGTAAAGTTAGGTAAACTCCCAAGTTATAAAGTCAGGGAACGCGTCAACAAGAGACAGTATTTAAATGCAACAGTGCAACTGACTAGAGAATATTATTTAATATTTTGTAATATTATATTTGTACTTAAATACCTGTACTTGATATTCTTACAGTATATAACTATTATTATAAACACAAATGTTCTCTTTCTTGTCATTAGTATTGAAATTCCTTTGAAAGTATTATACAGTATATGCCTTGGTTCAAATGATGTACAACACTTTTGAATTAACTAACAGATTCAGTAAGCAGTTTTCTTATACTTACAGTGAGTAAAATATAACCAGCAAATATACCATGGTTTGCATAAAGATTTCCTAATGTTATACTTCTTTGTCGGGATTGCTCCCTGTCCTGCCCCCTTCATAATGTAAGTTTCCTGTTTGGCCAGCCTCCCATTTGTTCTTAGTGCCTAGTGGGTTCTCCTGTTCCCCTGGTTACTGTTTAGCTCATTGAGCTAAGCAGGTGGCTATACTATCAAGACTCCCCTTTTGTTGCGGGTTCAACTGTATTTAGTAATTTACATTTATGGTTCTTGGTTTATTCCTGTGTTGGTGTATATCTGTATGGTTCCTTTTTTTGTTCCTCGTTGATCTTTAAGTTTGTAGTAAGCTTAATAACCCTTGTTTTAGTCTCTTCGAGTGTTTGATCCATTGTTCTCCTATTGCCCACACATGTACCTCTGATTTTAGTGATTGCTCACTACCCCAACCTGTCTCATTTCAAAACTAATTATCTGTGTATATAAATTGTACCATCAAATTCTTATCCATGCTTCAGTCCTTCAGTCGGTCATTGAGTGTGTACATGCTAATTGCTGTCTGCCTCTGCTTCCTTTGTGTTGGTACATCGTTTCCTCCATTTCCCCCATTGATGTACAGTTAATTTTTGGTTCTCTAGTTGCTTGTTTTGACCCCTTATGGTTCCTTTGTTTTGTAGTTTCCTACGGCTTTCATTTTTTCGTTTTCTTTGTCTGAGAGCCACAAGATGGATTGTCTTTCCACCATGCCATGAGTTATCTTTACTTCTGGTAAGATTGTCATGTAAGTCTTAGCTTAAATAGCTTAAACTAGCTTAAATAATGCAAATTAAACAAAGCATGCAAAAACATTATCCTCGTTCCTTTATTTGTTTTGGAAATTACCCTATATATTTGAGTGTGACCCTTGCTGTCAGTTGAAGTGCAGCATTTAACTTCCAGTAACTGTTGATTAGTCCTGCATACTTAGAGGAATTTTGGCAGGCGAATTTTGGTAGACTTCCTCAAATGAGCTTGTGAAATTTTCATACTGTTGCAGTCTTACTTCTCACATCCAAAACTTTGCTATGAAGATTTATTTATTGAAAAACATAAATCTATTTGTTTGTCCATAGTGAAAAACTGAGAGCCTGTCCCAGGAAGCATGGGTCACATGGCAGCTGACATCTTCGATGGGACGCCATCCATCACAAAGCATGCAGCTCGACACACAATCACAATGGAAGATTTTGAAACACCAGTTCACATAACAGCATGTCCTTGGGCTGTGGGAGTAAAATGGAGTTACGAAAAGGAAATGATACCCTTGACAACAGAGAAGGACCAGCAGACGTGACAGACACAGACTATAGAGGTGTGAGGCCATACATTTTGCTATAAACAAAAATATGTTTTTACTTAGGTTTATACTTTTAAATTTTGTTGGTCATCCGAACATTTGATTATTAATATTACAGTCATTTCAAAGGTTCCCTGAAATCATGTTTTTAATTGCTGACCGATGCATTCATATATGTGAATTTGCCCAGAAAAACTTCCCAAGATAAGGTTCTTGTTTTATTTTAGCTAGTTTATGCAACTTGACTTGAAAATATGTATTACATTTGTTGCATGTGCAGGTAAATTGCTGTCAAGAGTTCTCAATGTTTTTTTTCAAAAAAGTAATATTATTTCTCAGAGTGAACATGGCCAGTTTGTGCATGATGCATAATGCATTTCATGCTTGTCCAAGTCATTAAATTCTGCTATATTCCTTCCTTCTGCCTCTGCCGAATCCTCCCACAGGGTTAAGTGTGAATAACAGAAGTGATTACACGACCTGCATCATTTTATTTTTTTTTTTCCCAATTTCAGCCTCTGATGTTATCTATAAATATTGATGGTTTCACAGTTATGCTAAGTTTAGAGTTATAGCTCTGGTACACATAGTTTTATATTCATAAGTGATATGTAGCCCCAGGTTATGTTCAAGATCTGTCCCTTAAGGCTGTCTTTAAGTCAGATTTGTAGTTAAGTCAGAACAATAATAAAGCAGTACATAATAATAGTAGAAGTTGTAGTAGTAGTAAAAATAATGATAATAATAATACTAATAAAAGTAACTACATATGCTACTATACTGTAGCTTGAACTGACAAACTGAAGAAGTGTTTTCTTAAGTGTCACAAAGGAGTGTATGCATTCATTATCTCAAACCATTGCATTTAACTCAAATGTTTAATAAAATGGGCTTTATGGCAGTCTGTACATAAGTACAAGTTGTCTGAAAGTCTGATGTTCTTAACCTGAGGACTGCCTGTAACTTAAGTTTCTATTACAAGGCTAGTAAACAGATTACTGTCTAAATATGGAGAATACATTGTAGACTGTAATTGAAAGTGCATTGTTGAGAGTTGTAGAGGTACACCATAATTTGGAATTGTTTAAACCCAGCTTATATAGAGGAGAGGTGCACTTATTTCACCACAAAGAAGATCAGAGTCACTATCTGTATGTCATAATAGGTTGCCTTCTGATACTCTGTTTTTATGACTGATTGCTCATTTGTTCAACATTGCACAACCAACAATTTGATTAGGCAATATAGATGAGGAGCCTGCAGACCTAGAGGGGAGCTCATTATATCAGCATAATTGCAAGGTGGGGAAGGAGTCTCATCACAGTTAGCTGTGATGGGCAATTGCTAACATAGCCTTGTTAAGCCCTGTATGTCACAATTCTGAAGAAGCTTTGATAGTGTTCTTTGAACTAGAATTTCACTTATGCATTTTCATGCACATCTGGGTCACATGCCTTCCATGTTCTGTAAATTGTTTCATACGCTTTTACCATTCTACCATATGTCATGTCCTGACCTGGGTACCAGATCCATCCAGGATTCTGAGTTTATCAAGACTTCCACAAGGGGGGCTCCAGGGGCTGCCCATAGAGGGTGTGGTTTCATGGCCATCAGAGGTAGCTTTAGAGCAATTTCAAATTTTTGCCCTCAAGTGTCACCTGCTCACAAGATGGTGTGGCTTTCCCAAAAGTGATGGATCTTAGCGAATAACTAAAAAGAAAAAAAATTGCGTAGGTAAAAGAACGAGTGAAGTCTACGTGTGTTTCCCAAAACTTTCATTATTTCAGAATTAAAAAACTAACTTTAAGTCTTTTAAATCTTCCACATGTCAAAAGCACCCTCTACAGCAGTGTGTGTCTTTGGTGTGCAGTGTTATACCTCTCCTCAGCCACAGTTTGGGGATTCAACATTGGAATCAGCAGGAATTCGTCTGATGTCTCCCAATAACCAGCTACCAGCAAATGCACCATCCTTTGCCATCTGACACTCTAAAGCTGGACCAGATATAAGCATCATGTGTCCTCCCATGTGTCCTACAGTGTTCTGCACTGTATTTTCAACCGATTTATAAATTTAATTTAATTTTCAGGGTCATTCTCAAGTCAGTTACAAGTGGTGCATATTCCTTTTATGTACTCATGTGGCATACAGATAACAAGAAGCCCCATTTGCGCAAATTTATAGTCTACATTATAGTTTTATATTGACCTCTTATTATATCATCAGCATTATTACGGTGTTCAAAAAAGAGCATCGATCTGTTTTTGTCATCTATTTGGGCCGATCTCTGTGTTCTGTGTGACAGGACAGCAGGCAAAAGTTCAAAGATAAAACTAGTGGGTCGGAGCATCTCATAAGTCTATGAACGGGATAAACTACTTTAGTTACAAAGGTTTCGGGAAACACGTGTGTCACGTTGCGGTGAGCGGAGAGTCGCCAGGAATTCCAAGGAACGGGGTTTTATTGTGCAGAACAGACTGGGTACTCACACATAAGGAGACATTAATGACGGATCTGGGGTACACGGACTGAGACATGGATTAAATACGAAAGACAGGCTAGACCGAAAGAGCAACAGGTGAACACAATCGGGCAAAAACAAGAGGTAACGAGGTGGGCGTGGCACACAGGAAGGATCGTACGGAGCAGGGCATGACAACGTGTTAATAAAAGATCGATTTTAAGTACTAGATAATGAACTACTTAACGTTACAAATCTTTTGGGAAAGTCATCCCTGATGGCTAATCAGTAGAGGGAGCCTATACATCTTACATTATGTTATACATTTGTTTTCCTATGAAAATTACAACTGGTTCTGCACTTTTTCCTCAGTCTTAGGGTTGCCTGCCAAATTATTTGGAGCTGCAGGGTTATGTATGGATGTCCTGGTTTTCTTATGATTTCTGATTTTGGAATTAATGTATTTTGTGATTTTCCAGGGCTGCTTTTTGCATGAAGGTTGTAGTCGAGTACCCTATTTTAATTCCAATGCATTTGAGCTCAAGGCCATGCTATGAGACTACAAGTCAAAGGCAAAGTCATTATATACAAAAACTAAATAAACAAATACAAGTAAATCAAATATAGATAATATGAGTGTGTTTTCCTGAAATGTATTGTCAAAGAGTTTAGTTTTGAGTATTGTTCATCAGAAATATTAAAATTACCAAAGCAAATCACTGGTTACCTCTTTCCACTTACAGTATGTGATATTGCACTTTGCATTGCCAGATCTTGGTAGTACTGTTTATGTTTGTGTGAGGTGGAGAGTGACTTTGGAGATTGTGGGAAAAAATATATATGTTTAATGATTTTTACATCAGGGGGCGGCATGGTGGTGCAGTGGTTAGCACTGTTGCCTCACACCTCTGGGACCCGGGTTCGAGTCTCCGTCTGGGT
>JAABNY020000108.1:25203238-25228800 GCA_015164015.2 Brevimyrus niger | reverse complement strand
TTCCGGGATAGGCTCCGGACCCCCCGCGACCCAGTAGGATAAGCGGTTTGGAAAATGGATGGATGGATGGATAATTTATTAGCATTATCAGCAAGCCAATATAATTTTTCCATCAGTTTTAATTCTTAGTTAAATGTTCAGTTATTTACCTTGGATTCACCGTTCCCTTTACCTTTTCCCCTAGCCCTCTAGTATCTTTTCCCTAGTGATCCGAGAACACAGAAAATATCATGCTGGGACCCTCTTGTCACCTCTTCTATGCTTGCTTCTTTATCTCCTGCGTCTGAATCTTGGCAACAGATAAATACCCTAAGGCTCAGTTTACAAGGACGGTTTATCTGTATAAATAGAAAATCAGAGTACCATCTATTGCAGGGTCAATAAAATGCAGTTTTATCCAAACATGTATATATTGTCATTCCTAGAGATCTGGCTGAGGATCATGTTTTATTTCAATTTAATTAAATATGAAAATATATTGTCAAAACTAAATAGAAATGCAGTTTTTATAACACCTGACCATGCTGTTCACTATCATGTTTTGAGGATTTTGACTATTTGGGCTGGACTGATGAAATGAGAAGCTTGTTCACTAAATGTATCTTTTCGGTGTTTTAAATAAGTGTATAGAATAGTATTTTGCCCCTTGTAGGTGAATTAGGTTGATACCGTTGAATGCTCTAACAAACAACTTTTTTTTTTTTTTTTGCGTCTGGAAGAAACTTCATTATCAGCTCATAAAAACCTGGGAAAAAA
Source organism: Brevimyrus niger (assembly GCA_015164015.2). Lineage (NCBI taxonomy): Eukaryota > Metazoa > Chordata > Actinopteri > Osteoglossiformes > Mormyridae > Brevimyrus > Brevimyrus niger. The sequence goes on along the minus strand of JAABNY020000108.1, from coordinate 25,228,044 downwards.
ATTCGTATGCAGCCTTTTCCTCAAAGGTTAGAATGCATCCAACATTAATAAACAGGAACAAACTATTAGTCTGGATCACTAGCTGTGCTGTTCTTCTCTGTTGATGTCATTGGTTCCAGTTCAAGAATGTAAGAATGTTGTCATAACAAGGAAAATTGGTTTTGACACAGAAAATCAGAGATTCTTCTAACAGGCAGTTTGTTGTTTTTGACAGTTCATTTTACCCTGGAGCAACAACATGCAATGTTATAACATCCAACACACTACAAGAACACATCGCAATGAATACATTTAGAGAGGAGCCTGATTATTTTTCATGGAGGAGCTTTAAATGTTTGAAAACTCACCTGCAGTATACATTTTAATTCTGGGATTTTCAAGGGCACTTATCGATATAGATTTAAAAATGTTTGTATTGTAAACAAAGGCATAATGTAATAATATTTTAAACACATGCTGTTTCCAAAATTAAGTACACATAGGTAGCAGAGAGCTTAGTTGAGTTATTTACCAACAATGTTTACACTTTAGTCTCTGACATGAGCATGATCCCTGTACAAACACTGAGGAATGCATGATGGATATTTGTCAATATATTATGAATCTTTCATTAGCCCAGTAACCCACTGAGCACCAAATTAGAATGCAAACACATACTATTCATGCCTACAGATACTGTTACTTCATTTGGGAAAGGACATGGGAAGTTACAGCAGTGAAAAAAAACACATAATAGAACAATGACAAATTATTATATATTTGTTAAATATTAGATTTTGGTTGAGCAGCAGCTGATTAGTGGAGATGTTACTGTCAGGTAATGCAGTATTTCTAGAAACTTTCGCAGATAATGTTGACCATTTATCAATGCTGACTAATAATAACTACTAGCTTCTTTTCATGATACACAAATTACAATGCATCTGAAGTGATCTGTGAAATTCTGCCTCATTTTCTGCATGAAGATTTTGGGGTCCAGCAATTTAAATTCAAAGTTGTCAGTTAAGCCTGAGTTCTAGTAATGCTGCATTCAGTCAAGGAGACACTGCAGTACAGTTTGAAGCTCCGCCCCACCCTGGAGAGTCAAAATAGTGTTTTACAATGTCAGAAATATCTCATTGAGGTATTACATTGGTTCAAATGGTGGCTGTAGGCAAATTTTTAGTGAAGCAAACTCTAGACTGACCCCCCTCCCAGTCATGGTGTTGATTTGAATGTTGAGGGTATAGTTTGAGATCGGGCCCATGTTGTACACATGGTGTCGATTCAACACAGAATTGTTAGCTTTTAAGAATTCGCTTTTTTTTATGGGAATGAAGCTTAATTGTAGTGCGACACAAACACACCGACACACAAGTATAAATGCTTGCAATAGCGTAGGCCACTTGTGTAGATCATGGTGCAGGCTCGATGCAGAAGCAAAATTCAGGCTTAATTACATTTCTGGATAGGTGCACATCAGGCTACAGTGTAGGCTTTAGCGTAGGATTGGTTTGATGCAGCAGTAAAGTATCAATCATCCTTTCAAGCCATAGTGAATGTGCTTATTCTCCTGTGAGTGTGGAACAGACAGAGACGGCCTCACCTTGATGTACCTCAACTGACCAACACTGAATGCATTACGTGTTTCTGAGTGTATCATGAAATGTTCACTTTTTGAAATACAGATACACATGTACATTTCATGCATACACTATATACACATTTTTTGTCAAAGGATTCTCCAGTTTGTGAGAATAATCAAACATAAGCATAGTAGGCTACCCCCATGCTTTCATTTTCAAAATAAAAAGGTTTCCGTTAATTTCAGTTGGGTTCAAAATATAAATGAAATCTACAGTCTACAGTGTATGTTCCATTTTTTTATCAGGGACGTGACCCTCTTTTCTTGCTTGATGAATTAGTTGTATTTCTTGCATGGCTGTGCCTCCTTTTTAAGATTGGTGTGGAGAAGGTGTCCACACTGATGAGGGGAGAATATGCTGAACTGAAACATAACTCTTTAAGCACTTTTTGATGTAAGTGCTTGATGGGAGAATTGACCCAAAAGTGCATAAAACAAAAATGCATAATAAAATGCCCCTGTACTATAACAATATGTAGTCAGAATGAAAATATAAACAGCAAATTCAAAATGCAGGCTGAATATTTTTAGGCCGTGTGGTACATTTGCTGGAAGCCATGTTACCGTAAATGTGAGGAAAATACCTCATTTGGGCCCTGAACCCCGTATTGTTCCAGGGATGCCTAACCCTAATCTCTATGTCACTATGGACAAAAGTGTCTCCTAAATTAATTAAATCTTAATAATGTAGCAAAGCATGATTCAAAAATACTCACTATTCAAAGTACTGTACCTTTTAAACAAACAACTCTGTTACTGCAGTAAGAGGTTTCACTATTCTACTCAGAGTTGATTCTTTTGAAAGTAACAGTACTTGTACTATACTTGAGTTTTTCCAGAACTCTTTCCACCCTTGATTAAGAAGGGTTGGGACTTTCTATCAGGGAGGGAAGAGGCCAAGGGCAGAAGGGCATATGGGGGGGGGGGGTGTGCATCAGGCTTGGGAGGCTTTATGGATCACAGCCAAGTGGTTTCAGCAAACTGAATGCCAACAATCAGAGAGGGAGGTTGATGGCACCAATCTGATGTCAGTCTTCAGGAGGCTGCAGACAAACTGCTACATGGCCATCTGCTCCACAGTCTCTTCTGGGGAGAACAGCTCCAGCTGCAACCATTGCATGCAGGAGTCAAGTAAATGCTGCGTGAAGCCAAAGGCACATTTGTCATCTGTTCATTTTGAGCATCCCTCACCTGTACACTGTCCTGTACTCTCTCGCCAAATTTCATCTGGCTGGAAAGAGAGAAAAGTTTGCTGCTGTCCTATTCTAAGGAGATCCAGGACCTGCAGTGAGGTCTAGATGCCATTGGTTTAGCTGTCTCTTCCCACCTTTTCCCACCATTTTGAAACACAAAGCAACAAAAACTAAGATGTGATTTTTGTGGAAAGAAAGTAAAGCCAAAGGCTAGACAGGAGGTGAATAAATCATACTGTTAATTTTTCTTATTCTTTGGAACAAAATTGTGCATTTATTGATGCAGGAATACGATTTGGGTACCAATTTTACAGTATAAATTGATGTACCACTTCACATAATAACCAAGCTCAAAAAGATGATGTTCTGAAATATTTTTTCTTGAATATTTTGAAAAGTTCTAATTTCAATCGTTATTTTTTTCTACCTACACTTCAGCAAGCATCTGTAAGGCTTTGGCGTCTTTGGAATGTCACACAGAAACAGATGCTCAGATGTGATGGATGTTTAAAACCTTTGTTTTTAACTTGGTCACAGAATCTCAATAGAATTTCAAGATTTTAAAAAATCGAAATCTTAGATTAAGTTAGCTACGTAATTGGTTTCTATATTTAAGTGCTGTTGTTTTCTGATTTGTGGCTGTAACTAATATTCCAGTCAAACAAAAGGCAATAAATATGGAACTAAATGTAAACTAGATATCTCATATCAGTATGGATTTCTCTAAGAATAATTATTATATGCAGATTTAATTTGCTGAGTACATTGCTAATAAAAGTTCTTTACCAAATATAGGACAGAGAAGAACTTCAAAGTTTCACAACTTCCAGGTGGTCCTGTTTTATCTTCTGCTTTCCTTTGACCAGAAATGCACCAAGGGGCTTGAACAGGTGCCAAGTCTCCCAGTATGCTGATTGTAGCGTTCATGTTGGTGCACAGTTACAGTGATACTAATTAGCCACAAAATCATGACGTAGTGACAACAAATAGCTCTCTTGTTTTGCATATCCTGTTTTTACCCGGGTGTCCTACTTTACTAAAACTTTACTGCTGAAATATTAAAAAAGGCTGCATGAGGAAGGAAGTCTGGAAAAATGCCATATTTACTTTTCTGGGTTGAATAGTTTTCTTGTTTGTAACGTACTGCAGAGCTAAAAGACTAAGATTGGTACTCATCAACATGTTCCTTGAGCACCAAATGGCACAAAAAGTTAAATCATCCTGGAATTCCTGACAAGGAAGACACATATTAACTTTCATATTAGCGACAAACTGTGGCCAAAAAACATGAGAAATTATGCATGCTGGGGCAATATGCAATTCCTCTTTAGACAAAAGCACTTGCTTAATAAATAAACTTTGTGTGTCTTGAGTTCACATGTTCAGCTTATGTCTGCGTGGCTTTTTAGTGGATCCTTCATTTTGCTTCCACTGTCCAAAAACATGCAACTTAAGTGAACTGGAAAGCCTAGAATGAGAGTATGAGTGCAGCCTGCATTGCTTGGTAGGTTATTTTACTACCCCGTTTCCAAAAAAGTTGGGCCGCTGTGTAACATGCAAATTAAAACAGAAGGCAAATCATTGCAAATCCCATGAACTAATTTAATATCAATTAATAATTTAATTCAAAATAGAACAAAGGCGACATATCAAATGTTTAAACTGCAAAACGTTATTGTTTTATGAGAAATATATGCAGAATTTGAATTTGATGCTAGCAACATGTGGGCCATGGGCACATTTACCACTGTCTTGCATCACTGCTTCTTTTAGAAATACTCCGTAAATGTTTGGGAACTGAGGAGACCAGTTGCTGGAGTTTTGAAAGTGAAATGTCGTCCCATTCTTGCCTGATATAGGATTTCAACTGCTTAACAGTTCAATGGGTCTCCTTTGTCGTATTTTTTGTTTTATGATGCACCAAATGTTTTCAATGGGTGACAGGTCTGGAATGCAGGCAAGCCAGTCTAGCACCCAATGTCTCTGTTACAAAAGTGTACTCTACAGTGGACATTTTATTTGTAGGAGTATAACACTCTACATTCCCTACATTGAAAAAACATAGACATCTGGTTAAATACAGACAAGCACATACACTTCTGGGCAAAAATTAAAAATTAAAAAATCCAATAAACCATCCAGCAATATACAGTTTGCATGTTAGTCAGAGATACCTTTCAGTCAGTGTCAGCTTCAAATGGCTGCACTCAAGATCAAAAAGGCCACCACAATTTGACAGCGAATGTTTGAGAATATGCCTTTCAGTAGCTAACATTTCTTCCGAGAATGGACTTCTCCCAGCTCAAGGAAAATGGTCCCAAATGTCCATCAAAATGACAAAAGGGTTATAGTGTCAGCCAACAGCAGGAATTATTATAATCTCTCTGTGGAAAAACAGTGATGGATGGTGCAAAAGAGGAGATTGACAGAACTGAAAAAGAGATTCTTCTCCTCCTGCTGGACCCTGGAGACATGAAGCAGAGGAGCAAAAAACTAGCAGTGTGACATCAGTATGTCCTTTAAATCCTGCCCTAGGGGTACACTCAGCCATAATGCAATAGTAATACTACTAGTGTTTTCTTTCCTATTCTTTTACCCATTTCCAGGATGACAGACAGGTTAATCTGGTCTGATAAATATTAATAAAAGAATCCTCAATGGTCAAGATACTCTGTCCAATATTTTCTTCCTAATTGTGCGACCTTCAAACTGAACAGTTAATACCTAAAATTACTTAAATATGATCAATATTCATTGCTACAAAGAATTAAGACATTTTGAAAAAACAAACGTATATGATCTCTTCATGGTCTAAATGGTCTTCAATCTTTAAGACTTTTAAGACCATTATGATTACTGTATATAATATGCCAATGTCCTTTGGTTACTGTTTCTTTGTATAGTTTTAGTGATCATATAGACAACATTCCTCCAGAATTCACTTAGTCTTTTGATTGGCTCTTTAGACATCTCAAAAGTATTTTTTATGTGACCATATGCATCTACAAAATCCATCCACCTTGTTGCTACTCACCCTTTTACACTTTTGCCAGCATCTTCCCCAATCACTATGTGTGGACTGGCCATCGAGAAGTTTGGGGATTTTCCTGGTGGGCCAGTCTAGTGACGGCTGAACTTCCTTCCCCAAAACCGACACTATAATAACCTATATATCAGGCGTCCCAGTATAATCACTAGATGATTATTGTCATGATCATGCATTATTTCATTGGTGGCCAACTAGTTGATTGCAATAACAAGGGGCAGCTTCCTAATGCACTGGGTCTTCTTATAATACAGCCCAAGCATAATCAAGCATATTCACAAGCATTATTCTCTGTTAGTAAATAGATACTATCACATGCAGCGTCTGAAATATTAGTAAGACTCCTTTACCAGGGGATGCATTTTAAGTGAACAAACTCTACCTGATTATGTAATAATGAATATTTGTGGGACTTCACTCAGGTGACCAAGATGACCCAGATGATGCATATCTCACTCTGACACAATCAGTTCTGATCATTTAAAATATGTGTAATTTTGACATATTTTTATTTTTTGACAAAACATTCTTGGGCAGTTTCAAGAAGATATTGATCTCAAGCATTGTCCTGTTATTGCAGAATTATATTTATTGTATCTCATATTGTATTGCCTTCATTTATCAGCCAAAATATTTTAGCAGTTTTAGGTTCAGTCAGCATTCTGTTTTAATGCGCAAATACATTGTGGGTCAAATTTATTACATATTGTTTACCAAATTATTTCTTTAAAGGGGTTGAGTATGTACATTTTAGGGCAATACTGGTTACAGTATATTTAAATTTATTTATATGTGTTTGATAGAGTGTCTGCTTCCAGTGAGCACATTTAATCATTTTTACCTCACCTGAGGTATTTGTGTGTTCTGATTCTTTAATTGCTGTGTAAATCCAATCACTGTCTCAAGTGCATTTCAATATTGTGCCTCTTTTATGTTCTGTGTTCAAATTCAAATGCCTGTGTCTTTTTGTGCGCTGCTACATAGCTTAGAAAACAGAAAATATATCCCAGAAAAAGCTGTCACCCCTTGCCTGTACCCACTAAATGTTACATGGGATTATATTGCATGTTAGTAATAATACTTTTTGGTTTTTAGGTTTTAATATTTTAGCTAAATAGGACTTTTTTAGCTTATATAATATTGCAACAGGGCAGGCTGGCTACTTGTGCTTTTGGAGTAAAGTAACACATCATTAATTATGTTATGGATGGAACTCATACTAATTAAGCACTTTATTGTTTTTTTTATGTTTTCTTTAGGTTCAACCCCATACCAGCCCTTTCTCCTATCCCACATGTGATAATATAAGAAATTATGTGCAGCACTGATACCGTCTTTGAGTAACCTCACCATTTTAATCTTACAAAAGTAACAACCATAATTAATTCCTTGCATTGGTTAAAAAGTTAGGCTTGCCAAGGTTCAATGTTAGTTGAATATTAGCTGGACAGAGCGGAGATAGTATGTATTTAACACATCAACATTTTTTCATTAAACATATTCCCGTAGTTATTCACATGACAATTACACCAGATATTGGTATTAACTCAATAAAATGATACAGTGAATCGTAGCATTCCAATTTGTAAAAAAAATACGTGCAATATCGCTGATTGACACAGAATAAAATTATTGAACACACCGACTGAAATATATTTCATACTTGTTTGGAGACGACCAAAGAAACTCATCACTCGTGGTGTCTAGGTGGGATTCGGGGCCGTTCTGCTACACATCAAATTTCATAATAAAAGCTGTATTGGAAATGTTCAATGAAATAAAGGTAACGTCATGAATGCTTATTTCCCTCACTGTATCTGTAAAAAACTTGCTACCTTGCCAGCCAAATTTGTGGGGTTTCACCTAGAATACCATCAAATCATGACATTTGCCATTCTCTTTCTTTCTATCCTTATAGTGTTTCAAGTGTTAGAAATTTCAAATAATCCATTTGTTTTTAAGTCACACATCAGAATTTAAGATGCAGCGTTTTTTTTATTCCAGTTCATGCATAATGATATGGAAATGAATAAAATCAACTCCTTAATACCGGCCATAAAATTTTGAAAAAGCTTACTACAAGAATACATATTGCAAGAGCTTAACAGCTTCAGAATTTTCTTAAGAAAAAGCTTTCTAGTTGTATGGCTGTCATTTTTGCTACAGTCTCTACTGTATGTAATAGATCCAGACAGACAGATTCCCAAAAATTGTCCCTGCATAGTTCTGTAGTTACATTTGATGCTTATGTCACATGCTAGAAATGTAATTTTAGCTTCAATCGCACTTTTCTGACATTCACTTGAGTTTGTGAGGAGATATTTAGAAAACTTCAAAAGCTGCTCTTTGCCTTTTCTGTTTCCCCCAATAATAAAATTGTCATTTTCTTGATGAATATTTTTTTTCTTTTCTGTACTGTGGAGTAATTTTAAAATTATCCAAATCATTTCATTATGGACTGTGACACACCAGGGCGTATAGAGCTCAGAGATGATCAAATGTGAGGAAGGGGAATGAGATTTTCTTTGTTGTACTCAACAGACTTCAAAATGAGAATCAGGGACAAAAAAGGGGAAGACAAATAACGCAGATGAAATTAAACCTCTTCAGGTACAAACCAAGAAGATATATAAAAGTCTAAAGGTCAAATAACAGAAAAATCCTCAATCTGCCTTTTCTCTTTCCTACCCATCATTTTCATACTTAGTAGGTCTTCTTTTAATGTGTGCCTAATGATTTGTATTTGAGCATGGCTCGCCTAACAAGCTTGCATTCGGATGCAAATGCTTGACTCTGCAGGCTGTGTGCCACATGTTCTGCCTCGAGATTCGGTTACTCATTTGTCCACTAGAACCCCTCACTGAGAAAATGACAAGACTGCCACCATGAAACACCAGCACTGTCTCCAGAGCCTGTATATTAATGGACTGGCAAAGAGTCGGCGGAGTACTTTAAGAGAATGCACCTGTCCTTACTACCTCTGCTTCTTTAAAGTCAAAGTCATTAGCTGACCACAAGATCCCCACTGAAGGCTGAGAGCCAGCATGCCCAAGGAGGCCCCTCCATAGCCCAGAATAAAGGTCAGGAGTTAATGGATTCACTATAGATAGATATATACATAGACAGAGATAAACAAAAACCCCATTAAACTAACTAACTGTCATACCATGGCAAGGTGTCATTTTAGATTTTGGGCCTGAAGAATTTATTTCGAAGTACCTCGTATTAAAATGCTGAGAAGGATATACTCTGAAAACAGGTGAAAAATGGTCAGAAAATAATCATTTTACTTAAATTGTAATGAACTGAATAAATGAATAATCAGAGACCTTGTTAAGCAACCTTGGGTTTGTGAAAGGCGCTGTATAAATGTAACTTTTATTATTTAATAGAGTTCTAAACTAGTAATTGTTGCGGAGCAGTTTTCACCTCTGGGTGTCCGCCAAACTACTGACAGTTTAAGATATTCCAGCAAAAAGATTCTTAACTGCCATGCACAGAAAGATTTTCAAGCAGTTTCAAAGGCTATGTGATACTAATTTACATGTGCAAATTGGAAGAAACTGAACTGTTGGATGTTTTAATAGAAAATATGCTTTAATATGCTTTATAAAAAAATATATATATATATATTTGTAAACACAGATATAATCCTTGCCTATTAATAGTATATTATGGAAACAATCATACCTTATTGCTCTTCATTATTACATGCATCTTAAGTAATCTACCCTTTTCGATCAATACAGTGCTAATGGAATCATTCCCCCTGTAAAATCAGAGCCCGTGTGTGACACCAGAGCCGCAATAACAAATAGTTTGAACATTTTGCAGCATTTTACTGCCACCTGACATCTAAACAGTGGGTTCATGACTTACTGGCACCTTGGTAACATTGATAAGCAACATGGCATTCTTGTTGTGTAATGTTTTTGTCATTCCATTGATATTTTTAGTGATAGCCAGGTTATCGCACAGAGCTGAGAGGGGTCATTGGTATTTACTTAACATTACAGGAATGACAATAATGGAAGGAAACTCTGCATTCCTAATACAATAGTCAATACAAATTGTGATTTTGCAGTTTGCCTGTTTTGTTACAGATGCAACAGCTACTGTTAACATCGACCATAAGCAGTACTGTCTTTCAGGATGGCTCAGCTGGAAGCCCGGCATGGGGGCTTCCTCTTCCAGGGCTTCCATGGTTTCCACTATGTGTGTTTGGAGTTTGTTCTCTCTGTTTAGTGCGTGTTTCCCCCAGGTCCTCTTTCTTCCTGCGATCCAAACACACGCAGTCCGGATAATTAGCATCTCTAAACTGCATATGGTATATGAATGAGTGTGAGTGTGTGCCCTGTGATGATCCCCGATCTCATTTAAAAAGACTTTGTATGAAAGAAAAAGATAAGAGATTTTTGTGCCCATACAAAGATTTTGGGATGGTGTTGCTTCGGACAGCATGAATTAATAAATTTAACTATACCAATATACTTTACATATACCAATATGTACTTTATGTGTAGCAAAATATTGCATAGAATCCAAGTCAGAGATATACCTAATAAAAAGTCAAAGGAAATAGGCATCAACACACATGCACTCACATGCAATAAGGCATTAAATGGCCCAGCATCAGTATAACATATTGAGCTTTACTAGAGGATGACGTTCGTGGCTGAGTACGAAGAGACTGAGTATTTATAGATCACAATGATTTTTTTTCAATGAAAAAATTGACTTGTTGATTATCGGCCATGTTAGACTGCCAAGGGCCATGGCCGTCATTGTCTGGCTTGTGGAACTGATTGTATTAACAGCAGCAGTCAAATGCTTCCAGTGTTTGTCACACCGACAGATGAACTACCAAATAAAATTGTCTGGGGCTTCTCTGCTTCGGATATTATACAGTCTGCACCTTTTTCCTGTTATGTATGGCTCCACTGTCTCTGAAATAGCATTACAAATGTAGTATATGCACATTTACATATATACATGATGCTAATTCTCATTACCAGTTTAAGTTCATTTCTGGCTTGGAATGGGGTGGTCCCTTCACTGCACACGGACAGGTGACTTAATACCTGCACCATGCATATATCAGTTTATGCATGAATTTATAAATTCAATTTTTACTATTAGCACAAATACTGAGTTTTTCTGCGCATGTTTCTTCTTCCGCAAGAATGTACTTGCAAGAATGCGCTTTCCTGACTCGTCTGCCCTGGTCTTTTGACCTGTAGTGCATGTGATCAGCTCCAAATACCACCACCACCCTGATTAGGACAAGCTGTTAGAGGGCCAATGATGCAAATAATACTTTCCTTTCATTCAGAGTATTGCTAATAAATACTCTTTTAGGAAACATACTGTGAAGTATAAAAATTACAGATAAGATATAGGGGGAAAAGTGATGAGTGTTTGTTATAAACAGAACCTAGGAATATGTACTGTATAGTCATTAAAAACAATTACAATCTTGAACCAGAGTCCTTTCTTATTTCATAAATTAATGCGCAGAGTTGCTCAAGGTACTTTAATATAAATAGAAACCAGAATGTTTTACGCCTTAAAACAAAAAAGAGACTCCTTATTTTGGAGGTACATGAAGTTAAAATCTTTGTATGCATATTTAAAAAAAAAAAAACATTCAAAAATATTGATTGGTTAGTATTGTTGCCTCACACTGCTGGGACCAGGGTTCCAGTCACTGCCGTGTCTCCATGTGTCGTTTGCATGTTCTCCCTGTGTTGTCATGGTCGTTCCATCAGGTAGTGTAGTTTTTGCACCCACAGTCCAAAAACATGTGAAAGTTGATTGGAGTTGCCAAACTGCCCATAATTTTGCATGTGCGAGTGCACCTGGAAATAGGCTGGTACCCCACCCTGCATCATTCCCTTCCTTATGCCTAGCCTTGGGCTCAAGAGCCCCTGTGACCCTGAAGAGGACAAGTAGTTTCAGAAGATGGATGGATTGCTATGCAAGCTAATAACTTATAATGTCTGATCTTATTTCAGAGGCATTAGATTTCCAAATCAAAGGGACTGACAGATACTGCTATTAAATAGGTCAGCTTATCTTGAAATGCAATAAAAAGGACACAGTATCCTTTAGTAACCGCGTTGACGTTAACAATAACTTAAACTCCAATGATTCCTATTTGTCACTGGTTTAACCACCAGACAATAGCTCAAAGCTGAGACCCAGAGTGCCTGAAATTTAAATGTGGAGCATGTCAAATGGCAAACTTGAGCTGACTAACAATATAAACTACTGGGACACAACTGCCTCAGAAAGTCACTGCAAATATTTATTTTGGCTTTTGTCTGGGCTATTGCACATTTCCGCTACGATAATTGCATTCAAAATGTCTAGTTAGTAACCGCACACTTTGCCTCGCACATGCAAAGTTCAGAATAAGAGAACAGACAAACTGGACTGATGCCACATCTGATCCCATAACGAGATGTCAACCGCCTGGCTTAGGCAGGTGAGCTGTATGGCAGGAAAGATGAGGTATAGTAAACAGATTCTTCCATTATGGCTTCTCACATGCGGTGAGCTACTGACAGGTGACTTTACAGGCACACAAGCTTATGTCAATCTACTGGCTGCTGTAATTACTTACAGACAGGCTGAACCACTGAAGCCAATTTAAACACACCAGTTAAATAGGGAAACTGAGTTAAAACATACAATTTCTAAGATTATTACTCATGCCAGAGTCGATTACATCAGATTGGAATGATCAGAGGTGCTCAAAATCTACAGGAACGACTCGGCAAACAGGATGCGTCAGGGTAATGATTTCTGCCCAGTTTGTGATTTAAAACAGGGAAGATGAAACCAAACCAGCAAGAGACTTTTTTTGGCTTTATCATTTGTTGTCAGAATGGCATAATGTTGGTTTTCCTAGCTTTCAAAACATTCTTTTTTTTCAAGTAGAATGATAGCACTGAAGAACAGAGAAATCATCTTGAATTTGAAAATTAGGCTTTAAATTTTTTTCATCTATTTAAAAATTTATTTAAGAAAAGAAGTAGCTGAGAGCAAATTTGATTTAATTTTTATGTTTTTTGAATGTGGGAGGCACCCAGTGATGGTTGGTTGATGAAAAAAACAACATGAAAACGAAAGGGAACCTGCAGTCTAGGTCATAAAAACCATAGTCAGTCCTAATCTGATTTTTATTATTCCTTTAAAGACACTAAAAAATCCCAATGTTTATCCCCGTGTTAATGGATTTGTATTGTATTGCATTCTACATTTTTATTTTATAATGTTTACATAGTAATTAGCAATTAGAATGAAACATGAATAATTAATTAGTGAATAATTATGAATGGAATTATTTAACAGCCAACTTGCTGTCCTCATCGTAACTTTAGCCTTCCAGTGTTCAGTATTCTAAAGCAAAAAGCACAGACATGAAGCTATGGAGGGATGCTTTGAGTTGTGGAGATACTCGTTCAAGAACCAATTATCCAGGTTTCCTGCTTGGGGATGATCTGAATTCTTGTCTTGAACAACGTTTATCATTAACCAGTTGGAAATCCAATTATTCTTGCAGGAAGCCACCTGGCAGCTGGTCTCGTCCGAGACTCTCTCATAACCCCCATCTTCACATCCATTCAGTGCTTAGATTGAAGATTCAGATAGCACTTATGCGACTTAAAAAAAAAAAAAAACACGTATCTGCTGTCAGATCCTGAACCAAAATCTTTTCTTACTGATAACAGTTTAATTAAATATCAGTCTTGTGCTAATAATCATGCTTTTTTTAATCAGCTTTAATTTTAATTTCCATTAGTAGCTCTGATCAGACATTCCTTTCTCCAATAGATAATATATTCCTAAATAATACTTTGATTTCTGTTCTGTGTCTTTTTCTTTGACTTACTGTATTTCACTTACTGTTCTGCTGCCAAAACTTCACCTACTAGAGGCAAGATGTGTTTACGAAGCAACTTGACTTTTTAATACATTTTCACTGTGCCAATACAAATGAATATGCAAGAAAATTACTTGTAGTGATAAAGCATTTTTAAAACAGAAGCACAAATTCACTATGTGGTACATTGTGACATTGTGATCAGAAATACATATGATAACTAATAACATAATGTACGGATTGGCTTATTCAGCAGCCACCCCCCCCCCCCACCCCCCAATCTGTACCTGTCAGGGCTCCCCCCTCTTTTTGATTCGGATTCAATCCCTTGGCACAAAGAGCCACAAGCTAGACAATTTAGAGACACAAATTCACCTAACTCACGTTTTTAGACTGTGAGAGGAAATTCACAACACACTGCATAGCTGATGTGCAAATTCCACATATGCAGAGCATCTACATTCAAACCCTCGATGCTGGAAATGTTCTCATTTTACTGTTAATGTGATTCTTATAAAACTGATTGCATGGAGGAATTTGGAAAAAGAACATTAAAGCAAACACAATCCCAGATCCAAAGTTCTGTTTTATAAGATGAAGGGACACATTTACTTTCCATAACACATACATATATATCATATTTTCAAGTGATACTATCAACAAGCTTTCCTTAGCAATGACAAATATTTCAATACAGCAGGGACATATATACAGCATAGCAATTCCTTGTGCTATTCTTCCCATTGCACACACAACTCATTCCCCCATTTTAAAGTTTTCTCTGTCAAAACTAGACAGTCAATTATTGTATTTTACTCATACCTGGCTTGTAGTTAAACCACGGACAATTTTCTTGCCAAATCCTGACATATTTTAACATTCATCATATTTTTAACCTATGGAATATCTGATTAAATTTACCAAAGTAAGCAAAGATTCATTCATCTTCTATTCTGATCGAAGACACAGAGGGCCTTGAGATACTGATATTCAGAGGGCCTCATATCCCAGGCAGCATTACCCATGCAAATGTCCCCACAATGTGGTAAAACTGGTTTCTTTTTAGCTTATAGTGACATTTTTCTGGTCCCCTCAATATAAACTTCTTTTAATGAAAATCTGTGAATGCAATCAAAAAATAAAAAATAAAAAGCCAAAAGACCTGTATTTTGGTTACTCATAGTTAAGGTTCAGACACGGTAAGGGTTCAGGTTATCTAAATCAGAATTAGGTTTATGCATAAAGAAATGAATAGGAAGTCTCCTGTCTTGTGCCTTTAGTTTAGAGCCAGGAGGGGCTCTGGACCCTGAATAGGACAGGCGGTTTCAGAAAATGGATGGATGGATGGATGGATGGATGGATGGATGGATGGATGGATGGATGGAGAGTTCCCACAATGACTGGAATATATGAATAATGATGTTCATGGAGAATGGTGCACAATGCTTCCTGTCTCCTATCAATGACACATGTCTGATGTTCACACTAAAAGTGCTTTCTCCAATTTTCTGTTATTCATTTACTTCCAATGCATCAGACTTGCCAAAGGATGGTCATGGTCTCTTGTGTTATTCTGCACAGAGCGCCAACCAACTTGTTTACCCATAGCAGCTGTCAAAACAGATTTGTCCAGAGATGGGTGATCTGTTTGCCATGGTGGTGGGGGGGGGGGGGGGGGACCGCCACAGGAATTTTAATTATTGTCCCTATACTATAGTTATTTAATATCACATCACAGTCAGTCAAGCAATCCACTTCAGAGTCAAGCTATTAGTCTAGTTACAAGATCCATCTGTCCATCTTTTATAACTGCATGCTTGTGGACGGTACAAGGAAAGATGTGCAAACTCAGACAGAACCT
Source organism: Brevimyrus niger (assembly GCA_015164015.2). NCBI lineage: Eukaryota > Metazoa > Chordata > Actinopteri > Osteoglossiformes > Mormyridae > Brevimyrus > Brevimyrus niger. Next base: position 25,212,432 of record JAABNY020000108.1, on the reverse strand, counting down.
TAAAATACTGCAGACAGAGAGTGAGAAACAGGGTTCAGACATGGAGGCTTAAAGCCACAGTGTCAAACCCTAAGCCTCTGGCCGGCTCCATGTCTTAGGACATCAAACAGCAAAAATATGGTGTATTTCAAGGGTTCAAGAATATATCATTGAAAACATTCACAATAATATCAGCATTTTCAACTTTCCTTTATAGTGTTAATCTTGAATAACTCTAATGAATAATTCCAATGACAAGACAATACAATATATTTAGCAAAAACCATAAAGCATATTGTCTAGGTAAGTGGGTATGCAGAAGTAGATGTCAGGTGTATAATACTATATAATATGTTGTACTCTTCATGCTTTTGTAATCTAGTGTACTGGTATATGGTTTCCCAATCTGGTCCTCAGGGACCCAATGGCAGGTCACATTTTAACTCTCTCCCAGCTCCCACTCAGACAGTCCACATTTTTGCTAAAATGTGGACTGCGTGGGTTCCTGAGGACCGGATTGAGAAGCATTTGTATAATATGATGGGTTTAATAATGTAATAACCTCACGGTTGCTCTAATGGAGTAGGCTCATTAAGACAGCACATTATCAGAAATTCAAGCTGGTGTAATACACTAACTCCATTACCCAATTATGAAGATGTCACAACGAATCAACTATTTTAAGTATTGTAACTACTTTATTGACAACATAATAAGTGAAAACTTGGAACATAAAGATTAAGGTTAAAGTTATGATACACTGTGATTACAGCAATGATGACAACCACATAAACTTTAATTAACTATTCCCAATAATACAGAATTTCTTAAATATTTTAATCATTTACTTTTTAAAAAGACATTGTCAAGATCATGACCTTCTCCAATTGCATATATCACGGTTCCAGGGTACAAGGCAGGAAAACAGGCGCAGGAGTTCCAGATATTGGGTGAAAACACAGGATTTATTAAAGGGGTAAACACATTCAGGTACACAAAGCACTAGGGAGGTACAACGTCAATGACCAGACCCGGGAAAGACTCACAGTAACGCAATTAAATACATCAAATCAATTAAACAAGACTAAGGCACCTGACAACCAGGTTGATTCCACACAAGGAAGATGAGGGGGCATGGCACACAGGAGGATCGGAACGATCGGGGCATGACAGTATAACTTTTACTTATTTGTCTGATGAGAATACATTGGCCATCAGTAAAGATATCAAAGTGCCTCTGATTGAATCAATTGACCTATTGTTTGGTAGGTGCAGCAGAGAGACATGGGGAAATGGGAGGTAAAAACACATTAGCCAAATTTGGGGAGACTAGAGACAGACAGTTAGCTGAATCCAACATGTAAGCCCCAGCAGATGTGGTTATGGCAGCATATGTAGGAGATAGAAACAAGTAGGAATGCTGGTATGGAGAGTCCCTGAACATCAGCACTCCAATTCCACAAAGGGGTGTGAAGCTAGAGTGACAGCAGTGACAGTTCAGTTCATCTCAAGCCAATGGCACTGATCCCTACCCAGCTCTGCACCTTACACTGTAGGCCTAACTGGGGGTGGGTAGCTAGCTAGCGGTAGAACTAGAGTCCTTAAAAGCTAAAGTAAACAAGTGGGTTTTTAGTCTAAACTTGAATATTGAGAGTGAGCCTGAATCTCACCCATCTGCTGGAAGACTATCCCACAGCCTCAGAGCTCTGTAGGAGGAACTCCTGCTGTAGTTCTTTCTGCTCTAGGTACTGATAGATATCCTACTCCTTGTTTTGAAGGTTGTGAGTGTAACTCTAAGGTATTATGGTGCAAGGCCATTCAGTGCTTTATAAGCTAATAGCAGTATCTCATAATCAATCTGAAACTTAACCGGAAGCCAACGAAGGGAACATATTTCTTATCATTTTATCATATTTCTTAATTTGTTGAAGAACTACTGCATTTTGTACCAACTGAAATTTATTTAGGGATCCATATGCACAACCATAAAGGAGGCTATTACAGTATTCCACCCTGGAACTTATAAAGGCATGTATTTGTTGTCTGCAGCATGGAAGGACAGCATGTTGCAAAGCTTGGATAAGTTCTGCAGTATTACCAATATTGCTTATAAGAGCATCAAAACATAGATCGGAATTCGGTCTATAATTTCCTAGATTGCTAGTTACAAGATTTGGTTTCTTGTGAATAGGTCTAATAACAGTGATTTAAACAAATCTTTGGAACATATCCGTGTCAAAGAAACAAGTTTAACAGGTTTAACGAGGTAGTGCTGGACAGTGGTACAATCCCCTTAAGAAATTTTATTGGAATTGGGTTTACAAGGCTAGTAGTAGATTTCCAGGAGGAAATTAAGTTCAAAAGTTTTACAGGGACAAATGATTGCAATGTGTCATAATGAGTACTAATAGGACTAGCAGAAGACTGGTAGCTATATGTAGTTAGAGACATGCTCTAGATGGTCTGTCTTTGTTATTTTAATAGCGAGCTTGAGGTTTCCTGCTTTCTCATCCTGGATGATTCCATAATGTTCTGCTGCTACAGTACTGCCACCGCACACCTCTCTCCAGCCTTGTCATTCTGCACCTCTAGTCACTTCAAATAGCTGCAGGTCTCTTTGTTCCAGGGTCATTGTAACAAGTCATATGCATGTTAATGATGCCCCATCTGTGCTTCATGGTGAAATGTTAGGCCTGCAGCATATTGATTCACCTTGCCACCAACTCGTTGGCCCCCCCAGAAGTTCAGAAGCCAGGAGAGTGACTCATAATCTGCCTAGAGTTTGATGCCTGCCCCATATAGGTATGAATGGAAATGACACTGCCACCTTAAAGATCTCCAGGTAAGTCAAACAATAATTGTGTGGACTGTGGATTTAGCCTGATGTGTTATATGGACGGTGGTGACGTTCCTCAGGAGGATTTTCCGGGCACCACTTAAGTTGGGTGAGTAAACCAGCACATCACTCAAGTAAACCACACACCAGCTAAGCGTTATACCACTGAGTAGTTGCTCAATTAGAGCTTGAAGTTGGTGGGAGCATTGTACAGCCTGAATGCCATCACCCCGAACTGAAACATGCCATACCCTAAGGTGAACACTATCTTTTCTTTAGTGGACTTTCTTGGGTCAGCCCATTGAAATCTTAGCCATTGCAGAAGAGAAATACAGCTATGCCTTTACTCTGGGTCCCTCAGGATGCTCCCTTGGACTTGTTTTATATAGATTTCCATCACCATAAGATAAGGATGATGAAGCAGCAACAGATCCCTGTTGCTAGGTGGGATCTGGGACACCCATCACACTTTGTCCGTGAGAGAAATCCTCCCAAGCCCACAAGCCACAGTCTCAATCACTGACTTGCTCTTGACTCACTGACTATGCTTCCTGTGATGGGATCCCCATGAATTCCTTTGAACTCATAAGGAATTGTCAAATTGTCTAGTGACGAGCCAAACTATGTCTCAAATAAAGAAAGAGCCACAGGAAAGCACAATGCAAAGATAACATGTTACCTCAGAATAGACAGCAATAGACATACAATCATAACACATCATTTTCGTAATTAGGCATGCATTGTTGGGAAGTAACTGAGCACATGTAATGGCATTATGTATTTAGAATACAATACAAGAGTAACTGTATTCTAATACAGTAACTATATAAATACTGTAGCTGATCATCAGAATACAGTTATTGAAATTAATGCATTTCACGAAGGGGTTTCTCTTTCACAGGTTTATTCACTCTCAAATTAAATTAAGGCAATTTGACACATTTCCCAGATGTCTTTGAAATAAAAGACAGAACTACAAGCCAACATTCAGTTACATTAGTTGCCTGTGCACTCAAAGTAATAGAGCTGGCATGACGCAGCCAGGACAGGAATCAATGTCATTTTTAAGGAGGAAAAAGGAGGGACTATTATATAACTATTATGACAACTTATTGGTTAGCTTCGCTATCTTAGCTCTTTATATTTATACAGTAGGTAGCTACCTATCGACAATCTGCTACTTAATAACTATGGCTATTTGACATGCTATCTAGCTAATGTTAGCTCATCGGCTTTAAGATTCATTGTGTTAGCTTCGCGTAGTATGCAATTCAGTCTACTAGTGGTATTCAGGTGTATTGTGGCTCCGAAAACATTTTACATGTTGTTTTTGCTGTATGCCTGCATGCTCCTATTGAAACATGTAGTCTAGTGATGCCACTTCACTAGCAAAATGGTTTCAGGATAATGCTTTATGGCAGTGCTTCCACTGAATGATGAACGGGACTTGTTAAATAGATGGTGGTGGGCTTCTTGTTTGATTGATGACAGAAAATTATATCAAATCTGTAAGAATAATGAAACCATCACTAGGGTTTCCAATTCTCATGGATCTGGCGTGACACCCTTTAAGACTCTCACGCCCATGCAAGAAATCTTATGGCAAATATATATTATTCAATTATAAACCTAAAGTCAGCTACATCAAAAGCCTTGGGGTAGTTTGCAATCCCTATAGGTAATAAAACTGTAACGTACGTGTATATGCATGACCGGTCTTGTTTCGAACTGCAAATCTCACTCCAGCTGGTTAACCAAAGTTGGAAACCCTGCAACACCATCTCTGGATTCTTGTAATATTTAAATGGAAACCTATGGTCACATGAGGCCTCGTCCTGCTGCTCTGATCCCTGTGTTCCCCTTGGGTGTAGCTTCTAATGAGCTGCGCCTGAAGCTTCTTAGTCTTACCCCTTGTCCCTGCCCGCATGTTACATGTTACCAACCACAGCTGCCTTGTGTTTGCTCCTTTGTTAGTCATATATATTAGCGTCTCTTAGTCCTGTGCTAATTTCTGCTTTACAAACATGTACCTTTTTTTTCTTTTTGTTTTCTTAGAGGAAGTATTCCAGGGTCATGGGAAGGATATCAGCAAAAAGGACATCATATAATGGTAATTAACAAAGTGCTTCTGCACCATACCTCCTCCTCTCAAACGAGCAATTCTCAGCACACCAACTACCATCCAAAAGAATGTGAATGCTGTGTAATAATTGTGCAGCCTTTTTCATTGATAGAGAATTCCCTATTCTATTAGATAACCAAATGATTTAGTGGGGGAAAGACACACATATGCAGGAAAACATTGATGCTGAACAAAAAGAATTTTAACAAATGAAGGAGGCAGTCACCGAAATACTGGCATGTGAAACAATAAGAGGCCAACACACCTATGATGTTATTTTTGCCAAAACAAGTCAGATTCATACAGAATTCCACATCCAGGGGAAGGTTTGTGCAACAGTCACAGACAATGGAAGCAATTTTCTTAAAGCTTTCAGTGAATATGGAGGTTTAGATGTAGAAGACGACAGGGATAGCACAGATGGTTTGCAGTTTGCTGATGTCGCTGCAGTACTTGACAAGGAACAACGTTTTTGCCCCCACACCACCAGCAATAAATCAACCCAAATAAAACCGAAATAAATAATAACTTTAGCCAGCCTATTTGCTGCACACATACAGTAGGTCACAAACAGACCAAGCACAATGCAACGAATATCCAGCCATTGATCTGCGCTTAATACTGGTGCTGATCGAGTCAAACAGCCCAGCAAACCCAGGCGATCCACGGAATAAGTTGTTGTGTCGATAGCATGCAAAAAGACCGACAAAGCAGCAGCAATGTCCACTTCTACCAGGAAACCTGTACTATATTATAACACTGAAGCTGCCTTCGCATCTGTCGAACTAGAAGGAAACAAGCTGCTTAATGTTGGTAATTTCATAATTGCAGGGCAACCTTTATTAAAAGGAGCCTACCGGCACAGCGTCCCACAGTCGTGTAATACGCCTGCTGCCGAACTCCTAGCGTATACAACGTCAATTTCTGAGGGCTGGTAGAGAGTGCGCCAATTGACCGAACTGCGCACTCACCCAACCACTGCTGCCACCACAGCCGGCACCGAGAGCAGCTTGAGCACCATTCCAACCCAGCCACCCACTTTATATTAGAGACTAAACAGCACCCAGGACTAAGGTGAGCCAATATAACACAAGCTGATCCAAACTTCCCACTTTGCTACAAATATGACAGACAAACACTTTGAACGGACTCTCTCGTGGAATTACAGCCACCTTTACGGGACTGCAGAGTAGTAGAGTAGGTGGTCAAAATATATTAGCCTTTAGCAACTATAAACGTTCACAGGCAAAGCACTTTGACTTTTCAGTTTGTAACCTCAGTATTTGTTTTTCTAACACACATTCGAAAAGCAACACATTACATGCCTACTGCAAATGGCAACAAATTATTTGATTTATTTGCAGGAAGAGTTCATTTTCACCCAATGTTGTAGCAGTATGAAATTGACACCTCGGATTGGTCCTTGCTGCATGCCTTTGTTGTCGAATGGCCAAGAAGTAAAGTAATATTGGATTACATTGTTTCATTCGTGTAATGCTAATGCTAAATGACATGTGGCGGCAGAGTTTAAAAAGAGGCATGATATTTTGCCATTGTCAAATTCAGTTTGAATTCCTGTTCAATTTTGTTTTGAAGGATGTTTATAGTGTGACATTCTTGGTAATAATGTTAACATTGGTTTTGATGTAAAATTGTATTTTATTTCTATGTTTTTAAATTGTGAAATCACAAAAAGTAAAAGAAAATTTAGGTATTTGCTGCTGCTTTCATAACATTTGATGCAACACAAAGTGCACTTAAGTGAACAAGGACATAATATATTTTAGTAATAGAAACACCAAATACTGTAGAAAGAGAATTATTCTGTGTAATATTTTTTATTCTTAAGAGCAGTGAAAATAAAGAAATAGTTCATTAAATATTGGGCCTTTCTTCTTTTGCTTTTTACCAGACAAATCATTGAACATCTTTTGTGTTTACATACTCTTATAGTCTTTCCTACAGCAAATGTTACTATACACTAAGGGAAATTTGAATACATAAGCCAGTTGTTACACTAGAGGAACACAACAGAATTGTCTTTTTGATGACCACATTCATACTTTTATAAAATGTAAGACAATGTTGAAGTAATCCAAAGTATTTAGAATGCATTACTCACATTGAGTAATCTAGCAAAATACACTACAAATTACATTTTAGGGCATACATTTTGGAATACGTTTTAAAAGTAACCCTCCCAACACTGTAGACATGTGCATGTTCAGCAACTGCATGTCCATTTCTGCTAACACTGGCTAATCATATCAATTTATGTAAAGGTGCAAAAAACGGAAGGATTGTATACATGGCAAATCGTCTTTTAATTTTCCAGCCTGACAACTGAATATGTGTGCCACATGGTTATGTTCTTACAGCCAAGCCTGTTTTAATGTGGAGAAATGTCAAATCTCCACAGGCAATTATTGCCTGAACTTCAAAGTCTTTTGCTACAACATTACCATTCCCCTCAGTATGTGGTCAGTTAAGGACCTTCTATTTGGCCCATGTGTCTCATTTATCAAACATAAATTTCATCATGAAAGAATGGTGCCCATGATAACATAAAGTTGCTTATGCACAAAACAAATGTATTTATCAAACATGGAGTATACACATATGTTTGGAATTTCTCCTCAGTTAATAAAAACTATACTTACAGTAAATATGCATAGAAACACAAGCCTGAGGTGTCAAAGATTCTTTGCAAATGTGCTGCATACTCATATAAAATACAAATTAAGCCTTTCTGGTTATAGAACAATAGTGACTGGAAAAACAAATACAATCCAAGAAGAGAAATTTGAACACTTTTCAAACAAGAAAAGTGTGAAAAGTGAATGGTAGTACATTGCTGCTACAATTAATTCTGTCAGCTCTACAGAATGCACGGTATAACCTTTTGATTGACAGAAGTCACTTCATTAACGCTCAATTCATTGCTTGGATCTACTGCTGTGTATATATATATATGTAATATATATATATATATTAGAATTATTTTAGGCATCAGAACTACAAAATAACATATATTATGCTCGAACCAAAAAAATTATTAAACAAAAAAATAATAATTTGTTGGGAGAAGGCAGCTCTGTGGGTTGCGACTGCTATGTTATCGCACCATTTGGCCCTTGAGAAAGGCCCTTAACTTTAAACAATTTTATGTGAATGTCCACTCAAAGTTGGCGGAGACCATTCTTACTGTAATCTTAATGGAACATTATAGAACACATTTTACATTTTAACAAAGGTTCTTTCGGTGTCAGCATGATAAAATTATCACCTGAATATCCTTTTAACACAATTAATATTGAAAAATACTGTTTTAGAATGAAACATTAGTTTACAAATGCATTAGGTATGCATACTACAAACATGCAGGCTTGAACCCATGATCTTTGATGTGTTAGCAGGGATAGACTTTGGCCTACACAAATAAATGGAAAATCAATAAATAAGTTAGAAATACAACCAAAGGATGTATGATTGTTTTCCTTCTGGTGTATAAAAGCCATCGTCCGTTTTACTCCGATGCAAGATAGGTTAGGTTTTGGTATTTTAATAATTTTTAAATTAAATCATTTTAAATTGATTTTAAGATTACTAATGATAATTTTAAATTTTCCGGTAGCGGTTGTTGGAGGCAAGGCCAGCGCAGTGTTTCATCCTGGTGTGCAAGCCATCGAGCCTCTCCTCAATTTCACTGCGATCCCCTTTGTCTGGTGCTGCTGTTTTGTTTATGATGTTTTATTTAGGTTGTTTTACCGACTGGTTGTTGTGATTTCTTTTTATTATTATTACTATTATTGTTTTCCACAATGGTTGTTTTATTTGGTTATTTCCTTGGATTTCTTTTCTTGTTTCTGAATTGTTTTGTTTCCTTAGGACAGGAACAGTTTGCGGTCAAGTTGAGGATGGGTTGTGTCTTGTGTAGTGGACCTCATTGGTCTTTTAGCATAAATCCCCCAGAATGGTGTTCATATGCGCTGTGTTCACGTGCGCTGTGTTCACGTGCACTGTGTACTGGCGGGTGTACTGGTCTCGGCCATTCTCTGTCCCTGTGGTAAACCAACTGTGTCCCTTTGCCTTAGTTTATTTTGTCTTGGGCTTTAGCCATATTTTTAAACATATTTTAGTACCAATAGGTTTAATAAAAAATGTATGTTGGAATCACGTCCTGTGACGTCCCGCTCCCAACGATCCTAATTGTGTGCCACACCCACCTCGTTACCTCCTGTTTTGCCCTAATTGGAG
>JAABNY020000108.1:25147198-25173840 GCA_015164015.2 Brevimyrus niger | reverse complement strand
GAAGATCCACCTGTGTTTGTACACTGCCAATGTGTCTTTAAGAAGACTGCTTCACCTTTAAGAAGACTGCTTCACCTCAATTGCTTTGTTGTGCTTGAGAACCTACAAAATTTCAGTCAAAATGGAATAGCGTGATATCTCCAAAAAAAAAAATTGAAAAGAAATCACAACAAAAAGTACAGATTTATCAAATGCGTTTTTAAAAGTCAGTCAATACAAAAGAAAAAAATTACAGAAAAGTCCTGAGTTATACATACTGAGGCTAATGGTGCCACTATGACAAGACGCACCTCTGCCTTAGAGAACACAATTTGTCAAAGTGGCAGACATGTCACACTGAATTTTAAAGAGACCATTAAAAATGTAATGCCACTGCATACTGAAGTGGTACAATCTAGAATATTCTGAAAGAGTTGAAAAGTGCATGCTGTGAAGTAGTTTATACATGTTAAGATTAAAGAAGAACACCGACAACACGTTAATAAAATTTCACATTTTGATTTGATTAATACTTGTTTGTTGTATTGTTTTTTTTCCAAGCACATTTTTGATTTCACATCAGTTTTGTGTTGATTGATTTTATGATGTATTTTGCCTGCAAAGCTTCATCCCCATGAATCAGGACTTACAGCCTATTTTTTACACCCTTCATTATTGAAAATGTTCACCTGACAAGTGTGGTCCCTTGACTGTTTTTTGCTGTCGTACTCTGCTTCATAAACCTCTCTGTAAACATGTTTACTGTAAATATATATACCGTATCTGTAGTCTATAACATATATATAATTGGTGACCACACCAAATTATATTTATATTGCGATTTTGACTGCTTTGTTACCTTTGTACCACCTGACTTAACAACTTGATTTTTATTCAGGCAGACATTACTATATTATACTGAAAGTTTTGTTTTTATTTTATCATTATGATGGCTTATGGTCATTACAGAGAAAGTGCAGGTGCAGCTTGGCATACTGGTCGAACAGAAAAATAAGAGAAACAGGACTAACACAGTATTAATAAGCACTAAAATGAAGCAGAAAGCCTAAACTGGAACAGAATCTGCATCCAAAAGCATGAAAAGTTCATTGCTGCTTGAGGAGGCTCTGTTTCTCCCTACCTCAGCTTTTCCACCTCTTCTCTGCCTGGGTGACCTTTTCATAAGTCACTGTTTGCTCAGCTCATTTCAAGACAGTCATTTTGCAGAAAACCAGAAGCAATTAGAATTTGCAGTGATATAACATCAAGTTCTTTGTAATCTAAAGTGGCATTTTCTTATTTAAGTGCTCAAAGACATATTGCTATTTCATCCATAGCTAGTTGAATTAGCTTTCTGAGTTAAACCCATAAATACAATAAAAAAATATAAACCATCCATCCATTTTTTGTACCTGCTTGTCCTCTTAAGGGTCATGGGGGGTCCAGAGTTGACCCTGAAAGCCACAGGCATGCAAGACAAGGAACCACCGAGGATTGGACGCCAGCTCATCGCAGAGCACACACATTTTTTTTAGTCACACCTATGGGCAACTTTGGATCATAAAATTATAATGATGCAGAAAGTTGGCAAAATCTTTCCTTTTTGGAAGACTCTGCCCCTTTGGTGTACAAAGAAATGCAACAATTTTGACATTACAAATTCCAAATTGATTGTTAGTTTGGACCAGTATTCTTTTAAGGAGATAATGATCACAACACTGTAATAAAAACATTTTTTTATTGCAGTGTTGTGATCCTTATCCCTTTGAATGTATACTAGTCCAAACTAAAAGTCAATTTGGAATTTTTCTGAGAGAAAATGACTAGCACAAAATCTGGTCAACGATCAGTTTATCCCCCCTTACCAAAGAAAAAAACAATCTCTTGGTTTGGTTAAGGTGGGGTCCAGAAGACAGTCAGCTGCAGCCAGATCTATCTCACATCTACTGTGTACCTACTGCTGAGATATTTTTATTTTTAATATATGTATTGTATATCATGTTCAGAGTAGTGGCTACATTATACTAGACAATGATAAACTTGTCAGCTGAAATATACTAAAACGATCTCAAAACTATATACATTGGAGTCAGATTTAATTCTTTTTATTTATAACGGGTACAGTAGGTAACTTTTCAGGAAAAAAGACCTGCACACATTCAGAGCTCCCTGCTCCCTGATTGGATATGGTTGATAGCCCAGCAGGTGGTTCCTTACACTGCTGTCGCTGAGAATCAGGGTAACACCTGCATAATATGGGCCATCAGATTATTATTGCAGCTACACTGACAGCCAGCCAGAACTTCGTGTTGGTCTGTCTTACACATTTTTTTTCTTTTTAAATGTTTTGAAAATCTCTTTAAATTCTCTCGAAACTCTTTTTGAACAAAAAATGATAACAATACAAGAGGAAAAGTTCTCAAAAACACTAAACAATAGGATTATTGACATACAGATTACTTGCATCTGGCTTTTTTAGTAATAGAATGGTCATATGCCCAGAACTACAAAACAAAGACATTTTAACAATGTGTACAAAGTGATTTTGTTGCTATTTAGTGGAGAAACAGACATTTCATTACAGTCAAATGCTTTATATCCATTCCACCATCCAAACACAACCTTTAGTGCAGATGTTTTGTGAAGTTCTGAAATAAATTATCAGGGTTGTTATACATTACGCCAGGTCTCCAGTACTTTGAGTGAAATGAGATGCACACTTTGCATGATATAAATACATGATTATTTCGTTTACTAACAATCTTTTTTTTACATTTTAATGCACACATTTCAGTTGCATTAAATACAGCATTACACTATGGCAACATTCCATAGTCAGAGAGGGCAAACCTCATTTGAAAGCTTTCTCCATTTATTCAGTGAATTAGGATAGGAACTTAATTTGCATTTTTATTTTCAGCAAGCCCATTGCTTTTTATCAAAGAGAAAAAAAATAATCTGGGAAGAGGTCTTGTTGAGTGAAAGTCAGGGCTGTAAGGTTAAAGGATTCAATTTGATTAATGAGGTGATGGGAAAAGCATGCGTGTCATTTAAAATGTGATGCAGAGGAGCAGCTCAGTCAATTTGTATTTTCTTCATGATCACCAAGAAAGTAAATTGTATAGACAAACATGGTAAAGGCTAAATTATCTACATTTACAATCACTTGTTGTTTAACATTTGGGATTGAAGACTCCTAGGATTAAGGACAAGATTAATAGTTGTACTCTTTGGAATAACCTGCAGCTAGAGAGGATGTCTGTTCAGGCTAATGAGATTCAAGGTATTGCACCACCAAGGTTGACATTAGAATGCACTTGCCAAGACTCTTACTTAACCTTTATGTTAATAGGCCAGGAACCATTTCAGCAAAGTAGCAATCTGTTGGCACAGCTGAAAACAGCACAGTAAGGGACAATGTAAATTCACATTAGAGTACAAACTGCCAGCAGCAGTTCATTCAATTTCCTATTTCTTTTTATCAGAACATATTTTATTTAAAAAAAGTAGGATTTTCAACAATACGAGTTATAAAAATAAAGTAAATCTATCCTCTATAAATTGGGGATCCCCCTGAAGTTGCTGGATGCCATGGCCGGCCTATACACTGGTACTGTGAGTGCTGTGCAGTGTGGATTCACTGGTACTGTCAGTGTGCAGTGTGGATACACTGGTATTGTGAGTGCTGTGCAGTGTGGAGGCAGAACCTCTGCATTCTTCCCAGTGGATTCTGGGGTTCGTAAGGATGTGTTCTTGCTCCTATGCTGTTCAGTGCTTCTATGGACTGGGTGTTAGGTAGGGTCGTGAAGTTAGCAGCTGTGGGGCATCGGTTAATCAGAAATGTTTTATCAGCTTTGCGGACGATACCGAGATCTTTGCGGAGTCAGTGGAGGCTTTGATCAGAGAGAGACTGAGCAAGAACTTTGAGTATCTGGGTTTGCAGGTGTCCTGGATCAAAACCAAGATCCAGGCCTTTAATGACCTCTTGGGCACAGCCGTCAGCAGTTTGTCTGTATTGACCTCACTGGTAAGTCTTACCTTGGCAGCGACATTCATGTCTCTGGTGGCTATTCCTATGAAGTCAGTAGACAGATTGGGAGAGCATGGGAGTGTCATAAGGTCACTGAAAAGCGGTGTGTGGCATTTCAGGTACCTTTGTTTTGCTACATGGCTGCGTCACACGGGTGCGATCCAGTAACCTGGGACGAAGACTGGGCTCCTTTGATATTGTGTCTCTTTGGAGAATTCTTGGGTACTGCTGGTTTGACTCTGTGTTGAACAAGCAGTTGCTCAGGGAGTTCCGAGAGAGGCCTATTACCTACATTGTAAGGAAGGATTCTTATTGCTGGGGACCTTATTGTGGTTGGACCAAGCCAAGGGGCCTCCCATCTAATACCTGGCTGTGGCAGATAGATGGCCATTTCTGGAGTGTGGCACTGGAACACATGTTGGAATGGAAGGTCACCAGATGGGATCCGTGCAGTGCTTGCGCCCCAGCCTGACCTATTACTTTTGATAATAGACATTGGTTGCACTGAGAGCACGTAATGTACCACATGTGAGTTTCAACTATGCTGTACCCTTAAGCAAAACACAAGCACTAATTCCAATCAAACCATCCAGTTGTATAAATTAACAATGATTCAGCTCTAAAATTTTAATTGTGAGCTTTGTTAAAACTGTAATTGCAAAACTAGTGACAGGAAATGGGCTTATAGGAGAAAGAAGAAAAATGTAAAGGTAAATATGAGAGCAGCTATAAAGCAACCACAAAATTGACAGTTGCTTGCTGGTTTTGTGATGTTACTATATTGTTTCTTTATATTTTGTTGCACTTTCTACATTTTATTCCCCTTTTAGCCTGTTTCCAGAAAATGAAAAACAGACAAATTAAATGAATGCCATAGCAGATCAGGGAGAAAGAGAGCATTTAAATTAGAAACATCATATGGAAACACTATAACTGGGACCGGTTATCACTTTAATATTATATAGATGCAACATAATAAAACAGGTCAAAGCAATGACAGTATACAATCATTTTTAATATGAATCCTTCATAAATTATAATCTTGTCTACCTGTATAGAAAGAATTTATATACTAAACTCAATCAATAATTTCATCAAATTTTTGTGCCATCTAACCCAGAGTGTAAAATATTACAGAAATATAAAACATTCACAGTTAATATCAGACAATCTATATTAATTTTCATATTAATTTGTATTAATTTGCATAAACTTTATTTGCAAGGGTGTAAATCAAATCTTAAAGGATATATATGCAACTGTGACATAATAGTCACGTCAAGTCATCTTTATTTATATAGCTAATTTAAAAGACGACAGGTGTCAACCAAAGCGTGCACAATAAAATCAACTAAGTTACAAACGTTTAAACAATTTATTTTAGAGAGAAAATAATACTCAGTCATCTCAGTGTTTTTTTTCATAAAACTGGTTTGGATAAGCAATTGGTTTTGTTCAAAAGTACAATTGTGTTATTTGATTGTATTGAGTCATTTATGTATCATTTTCTGTTATTCACTTGTTAATTTAATACTGTAGCACTCACAATGTCACGCCCGGCTCGTACGATCCTCCTGTGTGCCACGCCCACCTCGTTGCCCCGTGTGATTCCCCGATTGTAATCACCTGTGGCTTGTTACGTTCAACCTGTCTGGTGTATTTAGTCCGTGTCTAAGTTAGTATTCACAAGTTCCGTCATTGATGCTAGTCCGTCGTTGTTTTGGTGATCTCCCAAATAAATCCCATTTGCCCGTATTACTGGCTCGACTCACCTGCTTCCCTGCTCGCTTGCTTGATGACACTACAGACCTGACACACAATATAGGAAAGACAGGACAAGTGCAAGTTGCCTGAAAGTTCAAAAGTAAAATCTCCATAGAACTACGAGTATAAAAAAGTGACTAAAATTATGATGAAGAATGAAAACTCTGAGAAACACAGGGGGTATAGAAGACTACAGGGAACAGAGCTGGCTAGGCTGCATCAGGACCAATAGGGAACAGAGCTGGCTAGGCTGCATTAGGACCAATAGGGAACAGAGCTGGCTAGGCTGCATCAGGACCAATAGGGAACAGAGCTGGCTAGGCTGCATCAGGACCAATAGAGAACAGAGCTGGCTAGGCTGCATCAGGACCAATAGGGAATGAGTATATTTGAAGAACAAATGTTTCCAGAGAGGTATAGTCCATGCTGACATGATAACATCAAACAGTCACTGCAGATACGTCAGCTGTACCTTCATGATGTGATTCTCTGTTCCACCACATCCCATAGGTGCTCTACTGGGTTGAGATCTGGTGACTGTGGAGGCCATTTGAGTACAGTGAACTCATTGTCATGTTCAAAAAAACCAGTCTGAGATAAGAGCATTGTGACATGGCATGTAAACCTGCTGGAAGTATCCATTAGAAGCACATGGACATAAAGGGATGGACATGGTCATGTAGGCTGGAGGATTTATGCGATGCTCATTGGTACTAAGGGTCCCAAGGTGTGCCATGAGAATATCCCCCACACCATTACACTACCAGCAGCAGTCTTAATTGTTGATACAAGGCAGGATGGGTCCATGCTTTCATGTTGCTCATGCCAAATTCTGACCCTACCATCTAAATGTCACAGCAAAAATCAACAGCTCTCTGACCAGGCAATATGTTTCCAACCATTCATTGTCCAGTTTTGGTCAGTCTGTGCCCACTGTAGCCTGTGCTCTTAGATGACAGGAGTGGCACACTGTGTGTGCCATCTGCTTAAAGGTTTGATGTGTTGTGTGCTCAGAGAGGCTCCCTTGCGTACTGTGGTTAGAAGAAGTGGTTATTTGAGTTACTTTTGCTTTTCTATCAGATTCTGCTGTCTGCGGTGGGTTTCCCAAAAGATATGTAATGCTAAATAGTTTGATATCTATCAATAACATCAAAAGATCAAATGTTAATTAGAGACAGTTTCTCAAATCCCTTCATATAATAGTTCATAATCTTGCTCCTAAATTAAGAGTGCTCTGATCCACTTTTGCCTGCCATTCTGTCACAGAGACACAGGGGTCAACTGAAACAGATCACAAAAACGAGGGAAGGTGAATCACCCTTGACTACCAGCGATGACCATGGAAGCTATCCAGAGAATTGTGCAGCTCAACTGGAGAAAACAAAATTGAGCCAGCACCATCCAAGAACCCAAATTGCTGGTATAAATGCTGTTTTGGACAATGACCCCTTGAACCATATCAGAAATAAAAAAATAGAGAAATAAAGGTTGGCCTGGGGGGAAATAATGACCCTTCTTGGTCTCGGGCAGAAGACATTGAACAGAGGAACACACTGGAATTTTGCCCTCAGTCCCAGAGTGCAGTTTCTGACAGCTCTCTGTTTCTACACCACCAGTGGATCCATTGATCACATTCCTATTACACCCTGTGCAGAACTTCATATAATTTCCAGCAGAAGGGGATGCCTTGCATTATACTAAAATAGTTTTCAAGTCATTGCAGACATACCTGTGTAACTGATGGAAACCCTATTCATGCTCCCAATTTCTTGAATGAATTACAGGGAAAAAACATCACATTTTGGGCCTATTCATATATTTTTAACAAATAAGTTAACTTTTTATCTCAATTCTGTGGGCTTTTGTGTGTTTTTATTGATGCTTTTTAATTAGCCTGTCAAATGTAACAAAAAACTGTCTGATGTGACAATAATGTAGCATATTTCACTAATGAAATGTGTGGAATTGATCTTCCTCTTCCAGCAATTGACAGTCTGTGCTTTTCTCACGCATAGACTGAGGAAAAGCCAACACAGAACTACAGAAGTTCTTTTGTTATCTTGAATAATGAAGGCTTTTGAGAAACACTCCCAAATCTCATTCATTCTTCACCTATGTCATTTGTCCGCTTATTTGTTATTCTCCAAGATCAATTATCATCAGGAAGTTCTCCCCTGGCCATTCTTCTTTGACCTCTGCCATCAACATGGCATTTTCACCCAGAGATCTGCTCACTGGACATTATCTTCTTTTTTGCCCCATTCTTTGTAAACCCTAGAGATGGTTGTGTGAGAAAATCCCAGCAGATCAGCAGTTTCTGAAATACTCATACCAGCCTGTCTGGCACCAACAACCATGCGACATTCAAATTCACTTAAATCACCTTTCTTTCCCATTAAGGTATTCGATGTGAACATTAGCGGAAGCTCCTGACCTGTACAGTATCTGAATTTTTAAACATTGTGCTGCTGACACATGATTGGCTGATGAGATATTTTCTTCAACAAGCAGACAAACAGGTGTAGTTAAAGTGAGCTAATCATAGGTGTGTGCTACAGGCTCCCAAATTCAGATGCTGGGTGCATTGTGCACTGCATTACATGTAAAAGGTAGCTTAAATGAGATTTTAATATAAATGGATGCATGATGTATGAAATAGTTATAAATTATAACAAAAATTTTTGAAATGGTTTATAATACTTTTGTAATGTAATGTGTGATGCCTCCCACTAGTGGAAGATATAAATATTGATTTGGCTTTCTCTAGCAATCTGGGTGGAATAGGGAACATTAAGTTGTAACCCTATCATGATATTGAATTTCTGGGCATCCCTCTGCCAGCACTGATATTTTTTTCTATTATATAATAAAACTGTGGTGATGGCAGCTGCTGGCCATCCTGTTCCTCCCACAGTGTTGTAGCACCTTCAGAGCCTAGTGTGGTTGCCAGCTGCCTGGGCCACCATGTGGTTGAATGGGGGTAACAGCACCCCTGAGAACTCTATCCCCACTGTTGTGAGCCAAAGACAAACCTCAACCATAGTTGACTTTTGAGTTTGCCCCATGTTTATGATCTTGTGTTTCTATATTAGTTCCTCTTTTGTGCCTTTGCTTTGGTTGTCCCTGCTAGTCTTCAGTCTTTGTGGTCATGTTCTGTTCCAAGTCTGTCGTAGTGTCTGAAGTCCTTACTGTTTCATCCAATCCAAATGTCCACATTTTGACTTTGATGTGCATTCCCGCTAATTTCCTGAGGTCTTAGGGCCATCCTACTATCAAATTATTGAGTGCATAAGGGCATTTGAGACATTTTGAGTCCTTTAGTCATCCACTTTTCTGTCTGAGGGATTTATTCACAGTTTATATCATGGTGACATGAAACATTGGGTTACAATGAGAAGCCCAGCAGCATAAATGGTAAACAAACCATTTCTTTTAATTTTTGCTTAATAATTATGCTGTTTGACAGTAATGCAATGCAAGAGCCTGAAAATTAGGCAGTTGATCACTTAAATACACATGCCTCGGCTGTGAAGAAGGTTCAAATTTATAAATTAAATTCTCCACAACCACAATAGTAAGAAACATGTTTTAGCATTGTCAAGGTAACATCAAAAGGTGCTGTCCCATTCTTATTTATACCATTTCAATCCCTTGCAGTCTGTGAGGGTTCAGGGCTTAGGTCTTAGGAGAGACCTTGTAATTAGGCCTTTGTTCATGACCCTCACCTATTCTCTCTAACTCTTATTTCTTTGTCTGTAATTAGTAATAACCCACACCTTTCCCTCATTTAGCCTTGTTACTTGTGCCTGCCCTTGCCCTGGTCCTTGGTTAGTTATTGTAGGTGTATGTGCTATCAGCCAGTGCTTCAGTACGTGTCAGCCTTATTCCCTGTTTCTAGCCCTAGTGTTCCTCAATGCCTCTGTTTCTGTCTTTGTTAATATTGGTGGACCCCTCATGGTCCCTGTTTGTTTAGAATCTTAGCTTTACAATAAAATCCTCTTTGTTCGTAAGCTGCACTGAGGATCGTCTTTCCATCTTGTCCTGCCTTAACAAACTAGTTCCATAAATACTGGGGAAAAGGTTTTATGTAGGTTTTTTTCATATTTTTTTAATAAATTAAAGAAATTAACTCAACCAAAACTGCAATTGTGAATTTCAGTAGAGGCATAACTACTTTATTCTCAGGTTGGAATATTTAGGACCTTGGTAGGTTATTTTTTTTTGTAGCATGATTAAGTAGATATAATTAGATTAGACTTTCTGATACTGCTCAGCAAAGATCAATATTGTCACTTGTAATCTGTAATGTGTAAAAACCAGACAATACAAATGTATATATAATGCAGTAGCCCTGCAGTAGGTTAGCGTGCCATCCTGGGTTATTCCCAGCCTTACACCAGGAGTTGGAAAAGCTCTAAATCCCCACCCTCCTGCTTTGTGAAACTTGAATGAATGTGATACTCTATATAGCCAAAAGATTTGGATAGCAGCTTATCCAAAATCTAATTTCAAAACCAGTTATATGTTTTTTCCTCGATTGCTTTGGTACATTTCATGTAATATACTTAACATTTTTACAACAAAGACAATTTCTCAAAGCAGTCTATACAGTAAAATCCTGTTATAGTGGACTCGCTTATAACGGAATATCGTCTATAACGGACGAGGCCCCTGCGTTCCCCCATTATGTGTGCTGGTGGTTGTTTGGTTTTAGTATTAAGGTATTTAATAAAAGGGCAAATTTTCCCTTAAGAAAAGTCTGATCTGCTCTTTTTTCACTGTGATGCTTCACTTTTCTAGGAATGCTTTCCATTAGATGCCAGAAAACTGCTGTTGTGATTTACTACCATTCAGGCTTGGTGTTGATGTTGGGTGATCAGCTCCATTTCTGTTTGTGTATCTTACCATTTCATAATTGAACTCGTTCCCACAGAGTTTCACATCACAATAACATTGCTTGCCATTGAGCAGGGCAGTTCTAGCAAGGTAGAAACCTGGAAAACCAGACTTGTTGAAAAGATGGCATCTTATGATGATGCCAAGTTGAAAGTCACTAGCCTGTTTTACAGAATCACCATTCTGCTGATATTGAGATTGCATGGTTGTGTGCTTCATCATACACCTGCGTCAGCAATAGGTGTAACTTAAATACCCAATCTGTAGTCTTCTTTTCAAAACATCCATTGTCAGAAGTATTCAAGTTTTGAAAATTAGGTTAAATCAGCAAAAAAGAAAACAATGTCACCTTACTTTGTTTTACCTGCATCGGGGGTGTGTAGTACCGCTGTTCACATTCTAAATAGCCGCATTAGCATGTATTCAAATCGCATTCGCATGGTAATTTGATTAACAGTGCAATGGTGAAACGCGATCCAGATACATCCCCATCAGCGCCATAAAAGGGGGGTAGGGACGTGGCCAGGTGACAATGGCTTATTCATAAACATGACAGTTGCTACATATTCAATGAAGGAGCCAGAAATATTGACATGGGTTAGCTTTTTCTTATTTATTTATCCAACTGAATGTTGTAACTACACTGTTTAGAAACAGGGCTCAAAACAAACTGGCACCATTGCTTGCTATGTGCTTTCATAATGTTTCTGCAAGTGTTCCAAACTGCATTTTGCAATGTTTATACTTTGACATCAGATTACAAACTTAAATAAACACATACTTAGATAAATCTGACATATTTACAATATACATTAACACACTTTCACTGACTGGGGCATGGTTACACATTTCATTCAATATCAAAAACTTCATTCATGGCAAATACATTTTTTCTTATACAGTAAATTTATTTTGGCATTACATTAGCTCATCTTTGAATGTACAGTATATTGTAAATAAATTAATGGAGCAACCAAAAATGGCTGGAACTAACCAGAAAATAATCTGTATAAATCAGAATAAGAATACAGTGATATAGTAACTCCATAAAACCTGTAAATCATAGCCTGGAACCTGCTTTGGATCTTACTGGGAGTTTTATTTTTATTATTTTGGAAAATACCATCAAAATACTGTAATACTGCAAGGACAGCAGGCCTAATTAATATCTCCCATCATACTTTGTGGGTATTGTAAATAGGCGTGTTGTATTCTTTATTGTTGTGTGTGTCCTTGTCTGTCATATGTGAATCCGGTCTGATCCTTGCCTATGTTCAGCCATTGTGTAAACTACTCAGCATGTGTGCCTCACTGTCTGCTGTCCAACGTCCCTGCATTTCCCCGTTATGTGTGCTGATGATTGTTTGGTGTAAGTATTTTTAAGGGATTTAATAAAAGGACATTCTTTCCCTTAAGAAATGTCTCCTTGTATCTTGCCGCTGCTGTGATACCTTAGTCTGCCATGACCTACACTGCTTTGGAAGCCACAAGAAGCCCCACTGGTGCACTGCAGTGAACGAGGACAGCTTGGGGTCACACACTTTGGGGCAAGAAGCTCATCTGCTGGTACTGCAAGGAGAAACGGCACCAGGCACTCGGTTGCCCAGAAGTCCACACCAGTGGGGGGTGGGTGCTGCCCTGTCCTACTGAAGTGCCCTGGGCCTGTGCAGTGCAACCTCAAGCTATCCGTGCCAGTCCGCCGATCCCCCATCATGGGCCAAATCTGTGTACAAGGCGGGCCAGAGCTTCCAGGGACTCCAAGTGTTCGCTGGCTGGTGGTGGTTCTCAGCGGCCCAGCTTCGAGGAGGCATGCCTGGTGCGACGCGCTGGAAGCTGAGCTGGCGGAGGAGTGGGGTGAGATCGACGGGCGTCTGTGGCAGAGCCTTCAGGACCAGGTGCGCTATGCAAGGATTTGGCCAGCTGAGAGGGAGAGTACGACAAGCAGAAGCCTCAGGCCAAGGCAGGGGGGGGGAGGGGGGGTAATGCCAGTGCGGGAGGAGGGTAATGCCGGTGGGATAGCTCTGCACAGCGGGGCTAATTAACATCTCCCAACATGCTCCGCGGGTATTGTAAATAACCCCTGTGTGTGATATTGTAAGTACTTCAGTTGTATTTCTTATTGCTGCATGTGTCCTTTTCTGTATCATATGTGAATTTTGTCTGATCCTCGTGTGTCTTTAGCCATTGTGTAAACTAACCACCATGTGTGTGCCTTTCTGTCCAACTTCTGATCTCACTGCATTTTCCAGTCATGTGTATCGGTGGTTGGTTGGTGTTTGGTGCAGTATAGTCTTCTGATTCAGCCCTGTAACCACACCTGCTGGTGATGACCTGCTCATTTGGCAGGTATTTGAGCAGGCTTGTTTTCTCTGACTGTGCATTTTCATTAAAGTAATTTCTTGAGATTATGGTGAATTTTTGCGGGGATTACCCCGACTTGTTATTTTTCCTCTTCGTTAGATCTTACACACTGCAGGACTTCTTAAACTGGTGGTCTTTTATTGAATGGCTCTTTCCAGTTAAGGAACTCTCTGGGGAAGGCCTCTTTGCACTTACCTTGTGGAGTTCAATATTTGCTTGTAAGTTCTTTTAGTGGTTTGGTGGCATTCTGAACATGTACTCGGAACACCCTTGTGACATCTCTTCTGAGCTGATACCTTTCTTCAAACACAACATTAAAGTGAAAAGTGCTTCAGACGC
Source organism: Brevimyrus niger (assembly GCA_015164015.2). Classification (NCBI taxonomy): domain Eukaryota; kingdom Metazoa; phylum Chordata; class Actinopteri; order Osteoglossiformes; family Mormyridae; genus Brevimyrus; species Brevimyrus niger. The sequence continues at coordinate 25,160,471 of JAABNY020000108.1, read as the reverse complement.
TGCAGGTCACACAGTGCATGCAGGATAGCTAGTTCTGATCGCAAGAGCAATACCTCTCTCACTCACAGTCCACTGGTGCATGTCAGGCAGGTGGGAGGAGGTTATATAACTGGCAGTTTAAACAAGAATAGTTGGCTTGTATGGGCTTTATGACTGTGTCACGCTGCTGCAGAAATGTAGATACAAAATATACGTAAGTCTGATGCATGCAAAAAAGTGTTGAATGTTTCATTAATTTTTCAGCTGAAAAGAAGATTTTTAATGCAATATTAAAGCGATAGAATAGAGCAGGATGTTTTTTCAGGGTTTAAACTTTATATTCAACAGTCAGACTAATCTATAGTTTTTACAATTTAATTAAACTGAATTATATAGTGGGATTTGCACCTAACCTATTTTTTGTATTTTTATTTTATAATTGGATTACAAACAATGGAAGATGACCCTACTGCAGACCTGGAAGTCTTAAGACGGAAGTCTTAATTACATCTAAGTTCCAGAATTGGGCTATAGGTCAGCATCTACACTGATGTACAAGTAGTACTTAAATTTAATCAGAGATGAGATAAGCAAGAGTCATCTATCTAACACTGTACAGAACATAGTACCACCTGCTATACTTTCTGAAGCATAGCACTGACTGATCAGTGTTCTGTAAAGAGTGTGCACTGGTACTGTACAGTATGACTGTACTTTATCTGACACTAATCACCCTCAAGACCACCTTGCTCTGTATAAGATGGATAGTTAAATAAATATAAAACTGGGTAAAGGCTTTTTGTCATTGTCTGATCTTTGTTGGACTGATCACAAGATCACAAACTTTGGTAAACAATTAAATGTGAAATAGCAATGACAAAATGTTAATTGGAGTATTTATTTTACAAAACTGAAACATTTTACTAATGGAGATTTGAAGCAGCATTAATTTGCATACGCAGCTATACTTTATTTACTTTATTTTTGTTGCTTTATGTCAAACAAATGATCTAAAACACAACAACATAAAGTTTCATTGGCCATAAGGCTACAGTTAGTGTTGATATTATGCCAACTTCATTTAGGAATTGGTTTGGTTTTCCACAGCAATGGTAACGAACAAACACTCTTAAGGTAGTAAATAGACAATAAATTAGAGCCAATTTATTCGCTTGACACAAACTGCCAGTTGGGTGGTGATATAAGATGTAGCAAACAGGAGAGGAGAGAAGAGCTTGGAAGAATAAATGCATGAAGGTAATTGTCTCATTTTTATTCTTGACCAACTCAACCTGCAGAAGAAAGTACAGCAAACCTGCACAATTATATTTTGTTTATGATGAACTTTTTTTTGGTTGGATGTTAAAATGTATGGCCTGCAGTAGAACAGATCACTTAAGCACACACACAGTGGTGGGCACAGCTAACCCAACAGCTAATGCCAATAACTGCTAAATTTACTAATTCCAAAATTTTATTTGATAATGTTAAATCGATAAACGACAAAAAAAAATACTGGAAGCTAATGATAAACACTAACTGCTTAATTTTATTATATGAATTTAGCTTAGTTTTGTTTTTTTGGCTGTGAAACGTGTAAAAACATACATAGACAGCTAAAATTTAATCCTGTTTGACACAGGTTCTATCTGCGACACTGGAGTGATTACTGTAGAATATTTAGGTGCTTATTTGGGTGTTGCTTTGGATTTTTTAGAGTCTCCAGAATATGAGGGTTGTTCATTAATTTATCTACCTGAGTATGAAAGAAAGCAGCAAGTATGTTGAAACAAGTCTAGGCAGGTTGTGACATGTCTCATGGTTACTCATGCACAGTTACTCATGGTTACTAATGCACAGTTACTCATGGTTACTCATGCAGAGTTGTGGCTCAGTGCCAGTCTTACAATCCAAGAGACAGGGTGTCAGGAGAGTCCTTGTGTAAATCAAGTAAGAAAATGGTAGATTGGGAACAATGTTCAGTGATAAAATTTCTCACAAAAGAAGGGTAAATCCAAAGAAGATCCATGAACGCATGACTGCAGTTTATGGTGAGTCTGCCCCATCATCCTGCAAAGTAAAATTTTGAAGCAAGTAGTTTAAGTGGGGTAAAGAGTCCATTGAAGATGATTCTCATACTGGATGGCCCATGGAAGCAACTTCCACAGAATTGAGCAAGAAAGTCAAGGATTTAATTTTGTCACACTGACAAATTAAGGTTTCTGAATAGCTGAAGATCTCAGCAGGTACAGTATGGAAAATAATTCAAAAGTTGGCCGTGTCATAGGTCAGTGCAAGATGGGTTCCAAGAATTCTGACGCCATTTCAGAAGGCCACAAGGCTCCAGTGCTTTCAGGAGAACTTGGAGATGCCCCATGAAGACCAAGTGAATTATTTTTCTCATTTGGTGACTGGAGATGAAACTTGGGTCTATCACAAAGATCCAGAGTCTAAAATGGAATAAATACAGTGGAAGCACAAATCATCTCCCACCCCAAAATGTTCAAGACAGAAATATCTGCAGGCAAAGTCATGACAACTGTCTTCTGGGATACTGAAGGACCTTTGCTTCTGGAGTTCATGGCACACAAGACCAACCTTAACCAGGAAGAGTTACACCAAAACAATGATCGCTTTGCGGGACTCAATCATGGTGAAAAAACGATGAAAACTCACAGAAGAAGTGCTGCTTCTTCACAGCAATGCACTGGTTCACATGCCACATCGATCACAGGCTGCATCCGAGATTGTGGATTCCAGCAGCCTATTCATCTATCCTACAGTCCTGACCTGGCTCCCTCAGATAATTTCCTATTCCAAGTTTTGGAAAAATCTCTCCATGGACAATGGCTTCCAAGTGATGAAGATGTAAGGGCAGCTGTGATGAGTTATACTACAGTGCAATTCTTACTTGAATGCCTTCTTCACAGACTGCATTATTAATCAAATATAGCAGCGCAACATTACAGTAACTAACAATAAATAAACCACTAAGCCAGCGCTGTAAGCAAGTCTAACCCACCCAATGACCGGACTGAGGAAACAAACTGAAACGCAGACTTAATATGGAGGACTAATGACAACAACCAGAAATAGCTGACATGGGGATCCCACACGAGGTTAACAAGGGGGCGTGGCACACGGAAGGAGCAGACGATCGGGGCAGGACAGGGGTAATGTCGGGATAAGGTCTTTATCGTTTTGGAAGCCATTAAGAAAAAAAAATGCTCTCTTTGTTTTAACCTGTTCATTTTAAGTTTAAATGCTAAAAAAAAAAAAATACATATTTAGGTGTAATTTTGGGGGGGTGGGGTGGATGGTGGGAACCAATTTATTAGTTTTCCATTATTTCTTATGGGAAAAATTAGATCAGAACTCAAACTTTTTAAGATTCAATTCGGAGTCCAGAACTGATTACAGTAAGTTCAAGAACCGGGTTAGCACTGTATATGTAAAATATGTGTATATATATAGGCACACATACACACATATATATATATGTGTGTGTGCATTTTTTAGATGATCACCTCCTTGTCATGTTATAAATCATGAAATAACTTTATTCAAATTTAGGACATAATTGGAAGACATAGGTGTGCCTCAACAGATGGTGTGCTATATATATATATATATATATTAGCGACTCCAATCAGCCTGAGCATGTCTTTGGACTGTGGGGGGAAACCGGAGTACCAGGAGGAAACCCCACGACGGCACAGGGAGAACATGCAAACTCCACACACATGTAACCCAGGCGGAGACTCGAACCCGGGTCCCAGAGGCTAACCACCGCACCACCATGCCGCCCCATATGTATATGTATATGTATATACACACTGAGCATTATTATTATTCAGAATCACAATAAGCTTTATTGCCAGGTACGTTAACACATACAAGGAGTTTGTTATAGTGACAGAATTCTGCAGTGCAGCAGAATGACAGTGACAAGACAAGACTCAGGTAATAAAAAGAGTTACAGTATATACAGATATACAAAATAGCGTACAAAATAGCAAGAAGACATTCCAGTATGACCAGGTACGATGTGTTTGTATATGTATGTTGATATGTGCAAATATGAAAAATAAATAAGTGTGTGCGTTTAATAAATATTTTATTTTAGCATTGCATGTACCACATACATAACATGGACTGCCTGGGGGTATAAGTGCTCTGTAGCGTCAACCAGATGGCAGCAGATTAAAGAGGGAGTGTGCTGGGTGTGAGGGGTCCAGGGTGATTTTCTTAGCCCTTTTGTTCATTCTGGATAAGTACAGATCTTGGAGAGTGAGGAGGGATGTTCCAATAATTCTCTTAGCAGTCCTGACGACCCTCTGCAGTCTTCTAAGGTCAGATTTGGTAGCTGAGCCGAACCAGACAGTTATAGAAGTGCAGAGGACGGATTCAATGATTGCGGTGTAGAACCGTATCAGCGACTCCTGTGGCAGGTTGAATTTCCTCAGCTGATGAAGGAAGTATAACCTCTGTTGGGCCTTTTTCACAATGGATTCAATGTGAGTGTCCCACTTCAGGTCCTATGAGATGATGGTCCCCAGGAACCTGAAAGACTATTGAGCACTGAGGCTAGCATACTCGGCGCCATTTGGTGAAACCCTCATTATTATTATCATTATTATTATTATTAAGAGTCAAGTTGTAAAATGTCATGAGTGGGTTATTTAGTTATTAATAGGATATTTATTCACAAAAATAAAGTGAAATGTGAAATCACAACAAAACTTAATTTAAACTTCATTTATTTCGAGTTATTACTTATATTTAACAGTTTCTACCCAAACAAAAGGAACAGCAGTCATTAGTTGATCACCTCATCTGAAATCACATTACTAATGGTAATCTCAACCCAATTCAAGTGGACAACCTACAGCCAGATTCCTAGTCCCTGTGACTAATCGCAGGACTGAGCACATGCAAATCAGCAAAAAGCACGAAAGACTGAAGTACCTCACAATAATCCACCTTTGGCTAGTTGGATGAGATCATAGATGTAGGAGGATAAGTAGGCAGAAGGCTTTGACATGGAAACAGAGTGCATGATTTAACATTTAAAGCAAATGTAGACATCTTCCTTGGGTTGTTAACATGCATTCAGTCTTCATTTTTTCCAGTACTAATTTATTCTGAAATATTCTTGAAAGAAACAAAAAAGGCAAATGAACTATTATCTAAACTGCAGAACGGAAAACTTCTTTTTCCAAAGCATAAATATGGCATCCCATCCAAGGCGTACGCCATTCTTGTGCCCTATACTGCCTGGGACAGGTTCCAGTTTCCCTGCAACCCTACACAGAAGAAGCTGCTCAAAGGTGGATGGATGGATGGATGGACAGTAGGGATGTAGCATATCCCATCACAGGTCAGGTCAGGTCAGGTTGGGGAGCATGCATTGGTGCAGTGTGTTGCCGCACTCACAACATGATTAAACACGTCAAGATCTCAGTTGGCGGCTGCATGGCACACGGGTAATCAGCAAAGAGGATCCTAATCACCCAATGATACAGCTCAGGGTGCTGGGACCAGGTCCCAGCAGTCTGCAGCCCATGACGTTTTGCAAAGTCAAGGAACATGGAACCACTTTCATTATGGTCACCAGTCCCATGGGGCCCGATGTAATCCTCATAGTCAACCCTGTCAGTCATCCATGACATGGGCTCCCATCCACCTCAGACCGTTGCAAATATAATATCTCCTTCAACAAAATATCACTCAGTGTAGTTGGAGTACATACTGAAACAACAGAAATAGCACCTAGAGAGTGCCTTAATCTCTTATAATCCTATAATACGCCCATTGAAAGAAGTGGCATGGGTACCATTGGGAGGAGCTGATCTGCCATAGTAACAGTAAGTATGGCAGCCATCAGAGTGATCAGATCAATAATAGATGTATCCACCTACAGAGATCTGGCCACTGCCCATTCTGCATAACTCAGGGAGTGTTGCAACTGAAATGGGGACTTTATGAAACTCCTCCAACAGCAGGGGAAGATGGAGACCAGGTGAGGAAGTCATCTCAGCAGAGAGACAAGACATTTCAAGTGCCTACCCGGATGTGCCGGCCCAGATTGAGACTCATGTGCTGCTGTGCAGCGGGTGATGCCTCAGTACCATGCCAGTTCCAATCCCCAACAGGCCTGACTCTATTAGTTCTCCAGCAGCTTTGACTTAATGATGCGTGCAGGCCTACCTGTGGGCGGCAGCAGTAGAGCTACTCCAGTAGAGAGCAGCAAAGAGTCCTGTCAGCCTGGCTGGAGCTGTGTGAAGTTCTTACGGTGGCTGGAATGCCAGGTCCCCCACTAACCCCCAAATTTTCCCTTTCAAGTAGGAGGACCACTTGTGGGATGGATTCGGTTTAACATTATACCCAGGACTAATAAATCATTAGAAATATCTGTGCTTAATGTTGCTTTTAAATGTGAAAAAGTCTTTTGTACTGTTTGTGGAAAATGTGTATTTTTAAAATAACATTATTGTTCCTCAATAAATACGTGGGACAATACAGTATGACCTTATAAAAGTTAACTGAATCAATAATCTTTATGCAAACAAATTTAATACACATATTTTATTATTTTTTTATACAAGGATTCAAGGAATATGTATTATATAAGTGTGTGATAGCAATGCCATTGCTGTTGTTTTGTATGTACACATATGCGTAAATATATATACCCAATTTATTATATTACCCAATGGTCAAAGTTATTTCAGTATATTGATTTTACTAGTATGCTACTGCTATACTATATTAATATTACTAGTATACTACTAGTTATATAAGGTATTGCATTATGTAAGAGGCAATTAAGTGAATTAAAAAATACTTTTTTTTTTTAGTACTGGGAAAAATAAACACCTTTTCAGCTACATAAATATAGATTAGTTGGGTCTGAACACCCCGGTGCATCCGCACTCTGCTTCAGCTCTGCGGAAATTCCTTCACAGCTTTTAATTGGCTGCACCTGAACATTGTTTGACTCCATAAGCCCACACTCAGGTGCATCGTCTTGATGGTGGCAGGGCTACGCATCTCTGCCGGCTGCCTGACCACAATTTCTCTTTCTAAAATGTCACATTCAAGTCACCGGCTGCTAGAAGGAGAAGAACAAAAGCACCTAATTGCTATTTTTTAAAATAAGATGTTAGTTTGTTGAAAAGAGGTCTCATCAGCTCTTTTTTATCCAACCTAGTTCTCACAATCATGTCATCTCAGGAGGAGCCAAAAATGAGCCATAATGATCACACACTTGCAAAAGAAAAAACATTGAAGACAAAATGGATCGATCAAATTACTTTAAATTATTAAGACATCATCAGGGTGTTGGTAGATATTTACATTGTGTTTTTAATAAGGATAAAACAACAGTTGACAGAGCAGCTTCAGTGCTAAATTCCTCATATTTCTTGAAAATTTCTTTAGCGGGGGGTAGTTGAAAATCACTTTTTAAACTTCCGATCAAGCAGCAATACAGATAGAGACTAGCAAAGATCTTGCGTCTGTAAACATTTGTGTTAATAATTATTTGTTTGTTTTCCCTTTTCCTTTTGCTTTTGCTTCATGAGGATCAGGGACAAAGTCATACATTTTTTAATAACCATCAACTCATTAATCTCTGTAATTTTACTTTGATAAGTGTACGCTGTATGTTTTTTCCCTCAGGCTGCACGCATTTCCATTTGTTTAGAGGATCTTATAAATATGATACTGTTGTTTTTGTTTGCCTGTGAACCAAAGCCACTCAAAGCCGTCATTTCCTCAAATCTCTGGTGTGTGCTAAGCGATGTACCTCAGGAAAGAACAAACCCACAGGGCTGAGTGACTAGGGGAGAACAAGACAATCATTTATTTAATTTACAGTGTTATTGAGGTTTTCTTTCCTTTAATTAGATTGCTTTTCTTCTGGGTACAGACAACAAAATACAATTCACCAAGTGCCATAGTGACAACCAATAGCTAACAATATAACCAGGAGACAAAACACTTCAGATTCAAAATTATTAGCATACTTTATGCTGAGGTGAAAAATCATATGGGAGAAAATATGTGCAAAGTGGTTCTGGGTGAGTCATTTAAATCAATTTTGAATTTTTGTTGTTTTGTAGTGCTTCTCCAAATGATAATTAGAATACATAATGTACATAAAAGCTTGCAACAACAACCTCCTATAAGTAGCTTAACTACTATTTACTTTAAGCTACTAAATTACTTTATTGAAGCATGTTTTGTGTTGTGATTCAATATATTACCATGGGATCCAGTGAAAAGTGTGTTTTTATTAAGTGTTCGAAATTACACATTATCATTTTTTTTCTACAGGACCAGTTTTTCTCTGAAGAACATAAAAACATGTTTAATCTGTTATGCAGGTGTCAAGCTCGCCGGAAAAGATGTTCCCTGTCCTTTCTAAAAATGCCAGCGCATGTTCAACATAGTTCTGTGTGCCATTGTTCACCCAAATTCAGTATCTCAGCTACAGGTGGCTATGCATAGTGATTGACATTATCACATATTATAACTGAACATCTGACATAAAACACATCCATTTGGTTGCCCTTCTTTCTTAGTCCTAATGTGCAGGATACATGGGTGGAAATTTTACCCAAGTGTTTCCAGAGTACATACAGGATGCCAAATATCAGTGGGTAAATATTACAAAATAAAGCCATACAAGTAAACAGTAAATACAGTAAGCACACCTGTAAACTCTTAAGTACAAAGATGAAATATCTGGTGTAAGAGCTATTTTTAAACTGTGAGGTTAAATTGTATGACTGAGTAGAAAGACCACAGATTTATTGATTATGTTAATATTTAGGCTATGATGCATTGGTCATTTTCAAATTTAGTTAGATGATAAGGAAAGGCAGGTATTGGACACAATTTGTCTTTTGAGGGATAGAACATTGACCTCAACTATCAGTAACAATTAAGTTCACCGCCTCCATCATTCCTGATATTAGTGGTGACTGCATATTAATGAACGTAAGCACGTACATATTAAAGTGTGTACAACCCTAGATCTGTGCCACATTTTGCCCTGGCCTCATACTCTACTTTTTGATTATACTTTTAACCCCTCACCAAATTAGTACCTTGTGTTTTTACACAGGATAATTACTTGTAGCCTAGAATGGAATATCTGGGCCTAATAAATCTGTCTCTCGTGGTCTGATCCCCGTGCACCATTCCGTCTCGCAATGGCCTCACATTAGTGCACACATGCTTACATGCAAGCACACATAGCCATAGTTAACCATCTGGCTCCACAATGCAACTTTACACTCCACACGGCCATTACACACAGTAACTCCGCATTTCACTTAATGAATTTATGACAATGAGTCACCACAGCAACCCTAACTTCTGTCTCCAGATGGCAACTTTTCACTCCACCCAGCAGTTTCAGTGAAAATAATTAACACTGAATTATTATTCTAGCAAAGATGTAAATTTTGCCTGCCAATAGATTGCATGTTAATGAAGTTAAGAGGCTTCAGCCAACCAAAACATTTCTCACTTTCACGCATCGGAAGTTTTTCGGCTTCAGTGGCTGTTATGGCGTTAACAGTTATTTTATGGAATGTAGCTTTTCTCAAAGAACCGGATGCTCTGCAAAACGACAGATTGAATTCTCAATATGTCCTAAAACATTCCAAACAACACACACACGCATGCATGCATGCACACACAATACTGGGACACACCTCGTAATCATTGAATTCAGGTGCTCCCCGATGGATATTCCACTGTCAACTGTAAGTGATATTGTTGGAACAACAGACCACGTAAAGTGACAGAGTGGAGTTCCTGAGTGTTGAGGCTCGTAGTGCGTAAAAGTTGCCAATGCTCTGTGGACTCAGTAACTGCAGAGTTCCAAACGTTCTCTGGCATTAACCCCAGCACAAAATCTGAATGGTGGGAACTTCACGGAATGGGCTTCCATGGCCGAGCAGCCGCATGCAAGCCTGGCATCACCAACCACAATGACAAGCGTCAGATCGAGCGGCATAAAGCACACCCCCACTGGACTCTGGAGTAGGAGAAACATGTTCTGTCGAGTGAAGAATCTCTCTGACGGATGAGTCTGGGTTTGGCAGATGCCAGGGGGACGATACCTACCTGACTGCTTTGTGCAAACTGTGAAGTTAAGTGGAGGAGGGATAATGGTATGGGGTTGTTTTTCAGGGGTTGGGTTAGGCCCATTAGTTCCAGTAAAGAGAACTCTTAAGGCTTCAACATACCAAGACATTTTGGACAATTCATTTTGCTGGCAACTTCTTGGGAACAGTTTAGGGAAGACCCATTTCTGTTCTGGCTTAACTGTACCCCAGGGCACCAAAGCAAGGTCTGTAAAGACATGGTTAGATGAGTTTGGTGTGGAAAAACTTGACTGGCCCACACAGAGCCTTGACCTCAACCTGACTGAACACCTTTGGGATAAACTAGAATGGAGATTGTGAGCCATGCCTTCATGTCCAATATCAGTGACTGACCTCACAAATGCTCTTATAGAAGAATGGGCAAACATTCCACCACAGACACATTCCAAAATCTTGTGGAAAGTCTTCCTAGAAGAGTGGCAGCTATTATATCAGTCAATTAAGTAGACATACAATACAATGAAAGACATATTGAAGGTACTCCTATGATTGTCCAGCATGTCATGAAGTGACTGGGAGACAATGTTTATAGTGGAGCATCCTGCTCTCCAATACTGTTGTCAGAGGCCCCAGCTCCACCCCCATCACAACACTGCCTATGACATAAGCATGTTTTAGAACAGGGGTAGCCAATCTTATCCGCAAAGGGCCAGTGTGTATGCACCTGCATACACCTGCATACGCACACCCTTTGCGGATAAGATTGGCTACCCCTGTCTTAGAATGTTGTCTTCAGAAATAAACATAGTAAAAAATTAAAATCAGCCTTTATCAGATAATAAAAGCAAAAAACAGGGGTGGCTGATGGTGGCTATCTGACAAAGGAGCTTCCGGAAAGCCTTTCCTTGCCAAACTCACTAGTGTAACAGCAGCACTATGTCATATGGTTCCTGTACACCAGACAACACGAAACCCTTTCCTGTATTTCGGAATGAATGGTAAAACCTGAGAAGCACCACTGAGAGACATGACGAATGGCAATTTAATTCTAATATAAGCAGAGTAGTTCAATCTAATTTTCCTCAAATTATAACAATAATCGCTACAGGGGTGCAAAACTATTACACAGATCGTTTAATCTGAAATGCAAGCAACTACATTCATAGAGGTAACATTTCCTGTTTCTTGATCTCATACTGACTGTTGCTTGGTAACCAGCATCATCTTATACAGGTATATATACACACACACACACACACACACACACACACACACACACAATTATGGAGTACATTAATGGCCTAAGGTGAAGCCTTTTCCTGCAAATGTAAAGAGTGACATGTTCAGTATTAAGACAAACCACTGAAAATAGAGTTTGAGTGAGTGTGTGCATGTAAAGTGCTCAGCGTAAATGAGTAACACCACAACACATTTGTGAGAAAACCTATAGTTTCCTTTCAGAATCAACATTTTTTATGGGATACTATACTACAAAATACTCCCACAAGTATGGGAAATTGATTGGAAACACGATTTGCTAATTTCCTTCAATGTCCCTACAAATTCATTCAAAACCATGTTGAAAAAATGAATGTACACCCCATTGAAAGTCTTAGGAGAAAAGCTAAATTTTAGACTACAAAAATGTAATTACCAGGAAATCAACCGCAGTCTAATTATTCATTCAATAGGCATTTTGATGATAAAATGGCATTACTTCACCACGAAACACCTTCCCATTTCATGTTGTCAGTGATGACAGCACATGAAAGTGAAAAGTCACCTGAGGAAAAAAAAGTTCTTTCCAAAAGAAAGGTGATGCTAGTCAATTAAGCTGTACTAATCAATTAAAATAATGCAGCAAAAGTCATACAAACATTTAAGAAAGAAAGCTTGATGAATAATTCTACAAATCGCTGCCCAGTAAGCAGTCTGTATACTTATTGCCGTGTTTGCTAACAATGTTGTTGTACAGGTACCATATTACAAAGTTGGTGGGTTGTATCAGTTATGCTTGGGCCCAAACATCCATTTAACATTTTCTTTAGTAATACCAGTACAATGACTAGGGTGACACTAAATGACCTCAGTTGCACAAGATTGACTGAGGACCAACAAAGAATCCAACCAGTACACTTGGTATCAATTCTACACTTAATAGTGTGACTTTTTAGTGGCAGCAATTGGTTTGGAATAATACATCACAGCCTACACTGAAGTTCATAAGCTTGTTTGGACTTTGAAGTTGATTGTGTTCTTATTTTCTCTAATAATACTAAAAATAATACTAACATTTACACCATATCTACTGGATAGGCATTTTTGCTTATTTATAGAATTGGCAGAAAAACTAGAAAGCTGAAGCTGAAAATCTATATGGATTCATTCGTAATCAAATTATAGCGATCAGAATGAGGACTCATGAGCAGATCAGATGCAGTGAGCTGAGTTTATGCCAACAGGCAAAAAGTTAAAACAGTCTAGGTCAAAAATCAGTGAGGGCAAGGACGGGATTAAATATGGAAGGAGAAGGCATACCGTAGGTCAGTAAACAGGTGATAGTTGTGGAATCGCCTAAAAAGCAATGGGGGGGGAAGGCAAAGTTGGGGTCTGGAAAGGCCAGGGAGCAAGGCAAACTCAAGATCTAGAACATTAATTTCCACTTATGGCCATAAGTTTTAGTATTTAAACTAATATTTAGTTAGACATTTGGTTGAACAGCATCCAGACCTATCAGAATCTTATATACCTGGATCATGTCCCCCCTTAGTCTCCTTTTCTCGAGGCTAAACAGATTCAGCTCAGCTAACCTCTCCTAATAAGAGATTCCTCTAAGACCAGGAATCATGCTTGTAGCCCTACGCTGCACCCTTTACATGGCAGCAATGTTCTTTTTGAGGTATGGTGACCAAACTTGCACACAACATTCTAGGTGGGGTCTTACCAAGGAATTATATAATTGTAGCATTACCTCCCTTTACTTGAACTCCACACACCTAGAGACCCAAAATCCTATTGGGCTTTTTTATTGCTTCCCCACACTGGCGAGAGTGGGACATGGTGTAACGGTCGGGTGAGTAACGGGCGGACAATGGAGGCAGGGGAACTCAAGTTGAGGGTAACAAAGGGGTTTAATGACGAAAAACAGGCAGGGTACTCACACATGGAAA
>JAABNY020000108.1:25107126-25145448 GCA_015164015.2 Brevimyrus niger | reverse complement strand
ATGAATGAATGAATGAATGAATGAAAAAATTAATTTGATATTTACATTCATCTCTTACTGTAAGTAGTGATGAACGCGTAATGTTAAGGGGAAATGAACAGTCCTTGATATTGTCCTCATTTAGGATCTGTATTGCCTGTGTAAAGAAGCTCTTCCTCAAACTTTCAGTGCTAGTATTCAGGCAATGGTAGCATTTCCCTGATCTCAGCAGAGAAGAGGCAGTCGTTGGGGTGGCTGGGATCCTTAATAATTTTCCTCGCCCCGGATCTGCAACATTTGGTGTAGATGTCAAAGAGATCTTGGAGTGCTTGTCTGATTGTGCGTTCTGCTGCAGGCTGTTCCCCAACCAGGCAATGATGCTCCCTGTCAACAAGCTTTCAGCGGTAGAGGTGTAAAATTTCCTCAGAATTCAGGCAGGTAGCTTGAAGTCCCTGAGGCACCTGAGATGATAGAGGCACTGGCATCCCTTTTCTTGTTAAAAAATCTGTATTCAGGGTCCAGGTCAGGTCCTCAGTTATGTGGATGATGAGGTACTGGAACAGAAGCTGTTCACTTTCCACTGAAGTGTTGTTGATCCTAATCTGGGTGAGGTTCCTTTGCTGTTTTTTGCTGTTTCCTTCCATCCTGTTTGCATTGAGGAGGAGGTTGTTGTCTTGGCACCAAAGTGACATGTTGCTGGTGGGGGATTCGAACGTACATTCTTTCAATTACAAGTGCGCTTCCCTAACTATCAAGTCACCACTGCCCCTGCAGTTGTGGGTGTACAGGGAGTATGGCAGAGGGTTCAGTACACAGCTCCAGGGGACTCCCATGCTGACGGTGAGGGTTGATGATGCGTAATGGTCCACTCTCACAATCCGAGGTCTGCTCGACAGGAAGTTGAACTCCCAGTTGCACAGGTTGGTGTCCAGTCTCAAGTCCCTGAGCTTGGTGACGAGCCTGGAGGGGACTATAATCTACACACAGCATTCTCAAATAGTTACCACTTTTCTTGTGCAGGTGGGCTAGGGCTGTGTGGAGCAGAAAGGTGATGACATTGTCAGTGGATCCGTTAGGACGGTATGCAAACTGTCCTAGGTCTAGGTCATTGGGTAGTGAAGTGCATAGAAGGCATCTAGCTCCTCTGCCAGCAATGCATCAGCCCTTGAAGTGGTTGGGGTGCACCAGTCTGTTATTGTGTGTAGTTCCTGTCGCATGCCAGTACAATTAGGCTGTTTATACTATGCTATTAATTTTTCCACAGACCATCTTTTGGGTTCTTTCGCCTCTTCTGGGTTTTATAGGACAGAGCATTGTCATCTGTTAGCTTGCTTATGAAACCAAGCACAGCTTCCATAATCATGTAGATGTAGTCATTCGAGCTGCACCGGAACATATCCAAGTGAATGTGCGACCTGGAGAGTGGCCTCTGATTGGGCCGTCCAGCATGCGACACCTGAGTGTAACTGGCTAGAACAGGGGTCTCCAACTGGGTCCTGGAGAGCTACCATCTAGTAGGTTTTCTGTCCTACCTGGCTCCTAATGAGCCACATCTGTTCTCAGGTAAATACCAGGAGCAAGTGTGGCTCATCAGAAGCCAAGTTGGAGACCCCTAGGTCTAAGCAGATCTTGAGGAACAAGCAGCTCATCATGATAAGATGGTGCTAATCTATGAAGTTATTTATATACCATTAATAAAATGTTTCATTCAACTCTAAATGTTACATGCAGCCAGTGAAGGAATGCCAGTATTGATGTAATGTGCTCATATGTTTTCCTGTTAAAGGGGCAGTTCACCCCAAAACTGAAACAATATATGTTTTAGATGGACTTCAGTGCTATCTCTCCATCTAGGTTGTTCGGCTGGGAGTTACCTATTTTTGGAGATATCAGCTGTAGGAATGTCGGTCTTCGCTCGAACATAATGGGACTTAATGGGATTCTTTCTGAGATGATCTGAAATTCAACAGCAATGTCTCTTGCTAAAAATCATGACCTGGTTATTCAAGGTAATCCACAGACATTTGCAGAAGAGAGCACGAGCAACCCGAAAATATCTTCTGCATAGTGATATGATTGGTGTTGGAGTTCAGTAAAATAAAACAGTTCTTACATTAAACTGATCTGCCACAGCTATTAATTATCTTATGTAATTATATAATCTCATAGTTTTCCTGTTAAAGGGGCAATTCACCTCAAAACTGAAAAATATATGTTTTAGTGCAATCTGTAGATCTAGCTTTTTCTGCTGGGAGATGCCCAGTGTGGGAGATATGAGAGTCACATCATTTTGCATTTCAGATGTAAATCAGCCACTAATTAAAATATGTTTCTAATATTTACAAGACCATAGCTTTGTGGGACTGAATGGGGGTCGCATCCCATTTTTTCCATTTCTAGGTGTTCACACTGTGTGCAGAATGCAGTGATATGTTGGATTCCTGTTGTAATAACCACTGGAAAAACATTTCTAATGTCATCCATTGCTACCCAGGAATGAGTACTTCTGTAAGGCCACCGTCATTGAATATTTCCATAATATAAAAACATCAGGTCTGGCTCCACTTAACCCCTGGTGTCTGATAATGAAGTTGAGCGGAGACGTCTGGCTGTGGACTACAAGGCACCATCTTCCAGATCATTTTTGCTTCAGGGAGAACAATGACTGCAGACCACCAATGGGGAATGAGACATTGGAAGTATTTTTTATTCTTACATTTTCATATACACATGCTTTAAAATATGTATTTGATGGGGTCAAAATGACATAGCCAGTCTGTTATTAACCACACTACACCATCAAAATAAGAACCAGAGTAATTTCACTTTCTGTCAAACATGTCATTAAAAATGATGAGAACATGTTTCTGTAATATCACTCTTTCCCTTAAAGTGACACACGATAAATATGTGGTTCTTGACACACTGTATTTTTTACCCCAGTTGAAAATGGGGAAAACATGTGCTTTTCCTGAATGTGTCATTTATCAGTGGGGTAACAACATTTAACTGTCAAGGTAATGGAATATAGAACACTGTGTTTCCCCTGCTGCAGTTCCCCTGCGTGTCTGGCCTTCCGTAGGGATTCCACAGGGCCTTTATGAGACTGTTGAGCAGGATACTGTAAGTAGATGGTGTGAATGGCTACATGACTGGTAGTTTACCACACATGTTTAACACACATGATACAAAAGTGCAAACTTTTAGCCATGCACACTCTTCAGGCTTCACTGGCTGGATGGCACTGGCAGAGTCCCATATATATGATCATTTTTACCTTGAACTACTGATACACAATCTACATTAAACATTGTAATATAGCATGCACACGGAAATAGCATGGCAGTCATGCAGAAGAAAGGTACTGTGCATAAATCTGATCTTGAAAAGTTTCTTTTGAAATAAGGCTGCCCGGCTGATCTCCAATACTCCTTTTAAGTTTAGTCATACGGTTATTTGGGGGTACCCTAACCCTTTCCCACACTGAGACAGAATTAAATTAAAGCAGCAGTGTTTACCCAGAACATCCACATTAGGGATGGTAAGATATGCCGATTCACATCGGTGCACCCACATAGAAGCACAAGATGCAAGTGCCCTAATTAAAAAAAGTGCACTGGATACAATTTGGGACGACCTCGGGATTCATCGTTTCTAACATATTTACATCGGTAAAATGCAATTTATTCATGTAGAATACTGAGTTAAATCAATTTGCTTTATTGATTTCGTATTATTTATAGAGCAACTGGTGTTATTAATTTTTCGGGGGTCATTTTGCTTCCAGGCCACAGGAAGACGTGTCTTTTATTGTATTGTATTGTAAGCTGTTGTGTGCAAAAGTACCATCTTTGTTTTCTGTCTGCGTTTGTGAGGGTAAGAAAGGGGAATAAAACTGAGCCATGCATTTGTTTAAATGTTAAAGCATAAGCTGGCAATGAGCTGGATGAAGGTTTATTTGGTTCATTTTATTTGGTTCAACAGATTTTATTAAAATGTAATGTGTTTAATGGCTTTCTCTATCAGCTATGGAAAAGTTAACTAAGCCAGTAACTAGTTAAATAATACTTGTTATAATTGTGTTGTCCATATTTGATGTACACTAAAATGTGTAATTTGTGATAATTGTAAACTTGCAAGCAGAAGAAGGCTCTTCTTTCATGTCTGTAAAGAAAAATAATCGGCAATCGATTCTTACGTTTATAGGAAAGAGAGGAAGAATTTGTAATACGGCGCCTTGCTATTTTTTCTTTAAGTGAAAGCGTATTTTTAAGACGTAGGCCTACGAGCAAGTGTTTAGTTTTATTTTAAGTCACATTTACCTACAGACTGTATTCACCATCACCCACATCTCCCACTGGGTAAGCTCACCAAAAGTCAGATTGTCACCATGGATGCTGCACGTGGACCTGCACTTCCCTCACTACATTATGTCACATCGCCAAAATCCCAAAACACAATCCAGAATGCCAACAAGGGAGGGTCCTGGCCTGGCCTGCCCCACCCCTAGAGTTATCGAGACAGGAGCAGCACATAGTCAGGGATACATACATTTATAGTTTTTAGTAAAGGCCTTATGCCTTTATTATTTAGAAATGTGACCAACAGTTTATGACCAACAATTTTTTATTTAGATTAATTCTCTGTCTCTAAACTGTTTTTTAAGCATGCTGTTTCAGATCCCGTCTCCAGTTCTCAAAATACTAATCTACATGAAACCTCAATTCATGCTGAACCCAACTCATGGTAATTAGCCAAATGCTTCTTTATTTACATGGCACTAGAAATTTATACATCTATTACGCAATGCACAGTTTTTACATAATTTATATTAATAATGTTTTAACTGCTCTTAGTATAAAAATGAACTGGATTTTGTCAATGGGATAACCTTTTCTTTAAATTATTTTAGAAAATTAGCATCATCGTTATTTAGCAAACCCACAGTTTTTAAGATCTAGCAAGTCAGGCCAGCTCACGTTGGGGAGCATGCACTGCTCGTGTTATCAACCTCACCAGACAAAACACCTTGGGATACCGATTGACGACTCCCCACACCAACATGCGGCCCACTCCCATCCTCCGGAAATGGCTGTCTAACTGCCAGAGCCAGGTGCTATTTGGGCATCCTCTTGGCCTGGTCCAGCCACTCGGGTCTTCCGCAATGAGGATCCTGCAAGCTGGATCGCCCTCAGGGAATCGCGACAAATGGCTGAAGTGCTGTAACCGACGCTCCCCCACAATGCAGGTAATGTGCCTCATTCAGGACTCCCTGAGGAGCTGCTCGTTTGACACAAAGTCAAACCAGTGGTGTCCAAGGATATCTGGAGTGACAGTAGTAAAGGAGTCTAGTCTTCATCTCAGGTCACTGGATAGCGTCCATGTCTCAGAGCCATACAGCAAAACAGGAAGCACCAAGACTCCAAAGGCTTGGACTTCTGTCCTCTTAGATATCACGATCTAAAAGTTCTATGAGCGAACAAAAAATAAATAAATAAAAAAATTGAAAGACAAAAAAAATTAAATGAAGTGAATGAGTAATATTTTCTATGCATCTCATGTGATTTCAGTTTTGAGGAGGATCATGAGGGAAACATTTTTTTCAAATCCTTATATACACACACGCACAAATTTAACAAATCTTGCGTGTCCCTGCGGTAACTGCTTTGTCTGAATAAAGCTTAAGTGTCAACATCTTCACTTGAATGGCAGAAACTGAGACATTCGTGATGGTGCCATCACAGAGCCATAGAGCTCTGCAGTATACAAAGGAAACTGCACAAAGAAACCTTCTACTACCTGAACTCAATGCATTAGCATTACCATAGAAAAAAGACTAGGGGAAAGATTAGTTCAAGGACTTCCTCTGTAACAATGTCTGTCTTCTCTTCATATCAGATTTGGCAATCTGGACGCACACACATAAGTCATGATGCAGTAGCAGAAAGCAGGGATTTCTTTTCCACTCTACTTGTGCAAAAAAGTATAAAAGCCCCTAGGAGGACAAGGGAGGAGAAAAAAAGTCCTTTGTGAGACCTTGCAATACTTATGTGCGATCTCAATTTTTTTTGGTTATCTCTCAGACTGTACCCAATTCAAATTGTTATCATACGTGTTCAGCACGAATATCTGGCTAGTTTTTCATTTTTCATGGACTATATGCACAGGGTGGTATTGACGTATTTCCCGTAAAATCTCTAAGCCAGCTAAATCTCTTCTTCTATCCATATTTTTGTTATGATCTTCGTCAAGTTTAAGCATACCGTAACTTTAAGTTTTTCACACCCCCTCTGTAATTGGTGGCAAGTATCATGGCAGTGGAGTATCCAGAATTTCTTTAAAAAGCTTATAATTGTGATGCCATTGATAAACAAGGTGAAAAAGAGACTGATGTGGTGGAGGATAAAGCACTAGCAAGTAACATTGATAATGTTTATCAGCAAACGGCAGCTACTGTAATGTTCAGGGGCAAAATTGTTTGTTTATATTTTAATTGAAATTGTCGAATTTGATAAAATCATATTGTTCATATTTGCTGGTTTAGACACAATGGTCTAAGTCAGGGGTCTCCAACTCCGCTCCTGGAGAGCTACCATCCAGTACATTTTCTATCCTACCCGGCTTCTGTTGAGCTACACCTGTTCTCAGATAAATACCAGGAGCAGGTGTGACTCATCAGAAGCCAAGTGGGACAGAAAACCTCCTGGATAGTAGCTCTCCAGGACTGGAGTTGGAGACCCCTGGTCTAAGTGTTTTTAGTGGTCTTCACTGTCAATGTGGGAAACAATCATCTGCTTCGTGTAGTGTTCACATGAAAATTGACCACACGGTCGCTGTCTCTGTTCATCTTTTCTCTCCATTTTCTAATAAATGCATAATCTATAAGATTGTTCTGTAATTAAATAAATAATCATCAATGTAATTAATTAATTACTACCAAATGAATATTCATGTATAAAAATTTTATTATATTAAATATGTCTAATATTATCATTAAAAATTGAAAATTAAAATGGCGGGTGATAATAGCTTATGACCAAATTTTTTTGACCCTGCCTGTCAAAATGAAAATACAGGATGATAATATTTTACTTTGCAAAAATGAGGACACTAGGGGCAGGCTGCAAAGAGAGGCATGAAAGCAAGGCAAATATTGGAACAGAAGGTATTCGGAATGTAGAAAGCCAACACAAATCAAAGCAAAATACGTACTGAATCCTACTGAATGCTTGCCTCTCCATGTTTCTGCATTGGAAAGGTTGATCAATAATTGATATACTTGCCAGTGCTTATTAGCAGAATAACATGACGTTATTTTTTTTAAATTATTCTGTGGAAAACACATGATTGCCGAATAGGTTTAATAATGAATTATAAACATGTCACAGGTTGTTTGTCCTCAATTGTTTTTGTTTTGCAGTGTAATTTTGTATGAAATTACATGGGAAGTTTAACCTGTGAGCTTTGTGTCTCCCATGCTTGTTTAACATTAAGGTCGCAGTTCCTGTTGTGCACTGGGACAGTGACACACAAAAGTGACCAGGAGCTACAAAAATTCCCAGCTGAGACAGCACAGAAACTCAGAACCAAGATATTGTGTAAATACATCTGCTGATGCTTCTGGACGCATCATCGGCCATAACCATAACCATTACTGGCAAGTGTATTAGCTGATGAAAGCAGGAGCACAGAGCAAGGCTTTGTCCCATTTACTCTACTTAACAGCAACACACACAAACAATCCTACATTGCGCAAAAAAAAATAAAAAAAATATATATTAAATAATAAACAGGTATGCCAGAAACCAACTGCCCCTGCTGTGGGCTCTTGATGGAAATATAAAGGGAACCACAATGACCCGGACTGTTTGCCCAACGGACTGAAAATATGCATGCACATACTCCCAAATGGCTATACTCCTCCAGGTAACTGCAATGTAAGAAACAAAACACACATATATCAATGCTGACACATTCATACATTATTAAATGAATATTCTGACAAATAAAATGATTGAATGATGTGCCTTGTGAATTTCATGGAAATAAAGTTATGAAAAACCAAATCATAATCAATTAAATGTATCAAATGTATAAATGTATATACATAAACTGGGATGAATGCCTATGCAAGCTGTGTTTGTGCATGCAGGTCAAGGCAGGGTTACCATGTGCTCTCTCTCTCTCCGGCCATCACACCCTGGTATTAAATTGTTTGTATGTGTACTCTAATATTATGCAATACAGTTATACTGGGAAAAAAATGAATTCTTAATATGATCACACCAAGTGCACTTGGTTTCTCTTGTAAGAAAGGTATAGTCATGGTTGCACAGGTTTCCTGAGTGGACAGAGGTCTCTTTATATCTGTGATCTAACTTTATTTACATTGAATAATCCTATTTAGAGCAGATTTGAGCTTACTGACTGGTTGCTGCGACAGCCAATCCAATAAGAGTTTTGTAATTTTCTAAATTAAACCCACAACTAAATTTGGATATCCTTTTAACCCACGTTCGAAAAACACCTCCTGGTCCTCAAACGTCATGTGATGAGCCACATAAGACTGACTGACGCGTAAAGGGTTAAAGGGCACTCTGATAATGAATGAGCATTTCACCAGTCAATGAGGATGCCGATCACCAGTCAATGAGGATGCCGACAAGGCGGGAAGAAGTAGACGGTAGTCGATGTAGATGAGTGTGGCAGAGAAGTTTATTGTCCATTATTTAGTGGTGACAAGCCAATGAAAGGTAACCCAATAACAGCTGCAGAATGGAACTCTGTAAGTGCGCGCGGCAAACTGTCCTGGTGCAAGGAAATTAATGGCAGCTAGTGCATCCGAGGAATACGGACGACGAGGCAGCAGGGGTAAGATCATTGGTGGATCTGTTTGGCTAGTTGGATGCTTCTCCTTTCCTTTTCTCATCTTCCTTTGTTAGTATTCCCTGCCACTGGCCTTCATCCACTTAGCACTGGATTTAAGGAGTGACTCCAGGCTTACTGTTCGACGTACAAGACATTGTGCTATTAAGGCGAACAATACTGACTGATTTTGTGGGCTGAAATTCCCAAACTTTATGTGCACTGTTCCATTAAATGTATGGTGGAATATATGCCACCATTTTCCAGTGTACTGTGGTGAGGCATTTATTGTACTGAAGGTTTTGTGTTTACATTGTAATTGTAGTTTTGAATAAAGTTTCAATTAGCCTGGTTGAAACAGGTAACAGTTGCGGATGCAAGTGAGATTCTAGCCATGCAGCCTTTCACTGCCTTCCTATTTTGTTACTTGATGGCAGAGTAAAAGCAGTTTGGGGTGCTTTAGCTGAAAAGCAGGAATATGTATTGTTTATTGTCCCAGGACATTGAAACTGAAATTAAAAAAAAAACACACAAGCATAATTAAGTCCCCTTTCCTAGCCGCTGTGCTCATTTTGCAGGGAGCTTCTGTTTTCCCCATCATCTAACATCATTATGCTGCTTTCGGTACGGAGCAGGTGATCTAATGATGCCTGAAAGTGAGGAAACACTCGCTGCAGCCGCTGCTGCCATGCCTGCATCACCTTGAAAGGCTTACACACCTTGACGAATTTGTTGGTTCCTTTCCACAAAAGACGAAAAAACACAACTATCTCTGAAATGACTTGAAACTGACAAAAGTTTAATTGCATTCCTAATTGGTTTTGATTCCTCTGAATATTTTGTATGATTAAACAGATGAAAATGGCACAGACAAAAAAGATTATACCTGTAATTTATTATTTTGTGGCACCACCTTCAGTTTGCAGCAATCACTGCCAACAAGCCATCTCTGTACATCACAGTGAGACGTCTGCATTTGCCAACAGGTAGCATGGTCCATTTTTCCTGAGCAAACTGCCATTTGAAGGGTGATGTCTCCATACTGCAATTTTCAGATCATTCCATTGATGTTCAATAGGATTGAGTTCTCGACTCATGGAGGGCAATTTAAGAATAGTCCGATGTGTTTTTATCTCACCCATTCTTGAATGCCTTTAACTGTGTGTTTTGGGTCATTATGCTGTTGGAGGACCCATGACCTGCGACTGAGACTGAGCTTTCTGACATTGGGCAGTACGTTTCGCTCCAGAATGACTTGGTAGTCTTGAGACTTCACTGAGCCCTGCACAGGTTCAAGGTTCCCTGTGACAGATGCAGCAAAGTAGCCCCAAAACGAATCTGAGTCCCTTCCAGGTTTCACAGTAGATATGGTGTTCTTTTCTTTCAAAGTTTATTTTTTCCTCTTTTAAACATAGAATTTATGTGACTGGTCAAAAAGGTCCAGTTTTATCTCATCAGCCCAAACGACATTCTTCCGGAAACGTGGAAGCATTTCAACATGCATATAGGCAAATTCCACTCTGGCTATTTTATGTTTTTCTGTCAATAATGGAGTCCTCCAGGGTCTTGTTCCATGTAGCCCATTATCGTTCAAAATGTGATGGAGGGTGTGATCTGAAAGTGAGGTACCTTGACCTTGGAGCTCGGCTTGAATGTATTTGGATGGTTTCCTTGGCTCTTTTTCTACCATTCACGCTATCCTTTTGATCAACCTGGGGCTGCATTTCCTCTTGCGTCCATATCCTGGGAGGTTGGCTACAGTCCCATGAACCTTATACTTAATAATATTGGAAACTGTGGTCATATGAACATGAAGCTGCTTGAAGGTAGTCTTATAGCCTTTACTTTGAACATCTATAATCTTCTTTCTGAGCTCCTCAGATGGTTCTCTCCTCTGCTTTCTCTGGTCCGTGATCAGTATGGTGACACAGTGATACCAAACAATGTTTTTTTCGCTTAAAATATGCTGAATTTTTGATGAAAAGCTGAAGGCACCTGTGATAATAATTGAAGTTAAACACTTACTTTGAATCATGACTATAATGCAAGGATAAATAGTCTTTTTAGGGGTACCATACTATTTCAGCATATCTTTGCAAAATAAAACAACAGATCATTTCTTTTCACAATTTCATTGGTTTACTCTATCACATACTCAATGCATGCAAGTATACATTAAACAATTGCTTTTAATTGAATTACTTTTCAGGAGAAATGAAGCATTGTTTCAATGAGCTGTAAGGGTATGAACAAACTTGTCCACGTCTGCAGGTGGAGCAGTACGCCATTGTAACAGCAATCCACTTGCAATAATGCCTTTTAAAGGTATAGTGACGCACCATTCTGATTGGTTTATTGCTTCTTAAGCCCAAAACACTATGAATAATTAAGAGAGTTAGGACAACCTCATTGCGCCTTGCACTGGAGTCAAGTCTGTTTTTTCTGCAACCTTGAGGTATAGTTGGCGCGTTGGCTGGCAGGTCTCCTGGGGTATGACTTTGAGATCCAGCATTGACTAAGTAGGCTCCACAGCAATGGCGACCACTCTCTTGTTACCCTATGAGACAAATGAGTACTGTCACTGCTGTCACACAGGAATGCATCCAGAGTGGTGTTGCAGCAGTGAAAGTGCAGAAGGACACCAGTGGCCAGTGATCAGAGGCCATCGATCACCAGTGGATGTGAGTGGTGAAGGTGAGTGACCTGGTGCTGGCCTGAGTCAAGGGTTGGTAACAGGCGCAGTAGTGGATAGAGTAGAGGGAGGACTCTGTGCTCAATCAAGGGACCAAGGCCCTTCACCTGCATTGGGCTCCCTTTGAGGACTGCGGCACTGGTGCTGGCAGTCTCTGGATAGTACCCAGCACCTGCTGCAGCTGCTGGTGCCTTCGACCCACAGTCCTGTGGGTGGCACAAGGTGTGCAATGGGAGCCAGGCACTTTCGAGTAGCAAAGATACTCGGGAAGCTGTGAAGCCATGATTGTTGGGCCGGCTGCAGCCAGGACACTGCATTACTGGTCCACTGCTACAAAGCAAACTTCAAAGAGAATGGACCAAACCACCAATTCAGAGTGCCACTGCAGAAGGGAGGGATGCCAATGGAAAGGGCTGCGGTTGATGTGCTAGGCCCTTTTTGCTGTAGTGGGACTGGGAATAACAGTTCCCAAGGAGAGCACAATGATGTCAGGCAAGAAACTCGTCAAAGAGTTAATCTGCCATTTTAGTATGCTGGACAAACTGCACAGTGACCAAGGGTATAAGTTTGAGGTTCAAGTATTTAGCAAGATCTTCAAGTGGCTGGGAATTGTGAAGACCCGTACCACCCCCTTCACCCCCAAACTCATTGGCTGATGAGTGCGGTTTAAGCTCACACCCGAGATGCAGCCCATCATCCTGGTTGTCTACCACCAGTGCCACTGGAAACACCACTTACCCTTGATCCGGTGGGCATACCGGGCAGAGTTGTGCACTCTGGGAAATTTGGTATTTGGACCACTGCTGGAGCCAGAGGTGCCATAGGAACCAGGTATGGAGTACCTCTGGTGCCTCTGGCAGCACCTGAGGGATATGCCGGAACTGGTCCAGCAGCATGAAGACGCAGTGGGTAGGACTTTAACATCAGGGGTCAGGTTTGGGTCCCATTAATAAGAAGGTTCCGTTGGCCAAGCTGGACAGACATTGGCGGGGCCCAGGGGAGATCTTCAAGTGACTCTTTTGTGTTGTCTACCACCTCTGGCTACCAGAGCAATGAACATCTATGGTCTTCCAGAGGGATCGCTTGGCTCCGTATAGCCCCCTGGCCTGACGTGCCCCTACTACTGCAGCTGAGGATGCTCCAGGAGAGGATGGTATACCGGGGACATTGGGGACTGTGACATGGCAGGTACGGTGGCAATGCCAACCTGCGCAGCATCTGTGAGGCATTATCTTGGACTTTGTGGTCGCCAGCAAAGGCTGACCCCTCAGGTGGGGGATATTTGACACTGTGGGGATGGTTCAGAGAGACTGATTAATGAAATTACCAGCATGTTTTCATGGTATTGATCATGCAGGTAATTGTGTTGTTTTCATATGTTGTGTTATTTTGTATTGCAAATAAGTCTCATACCCATGTATTTTTATCCTGAAGTGTGTGTGTTTTTGTTAGTGCTCACCCCAAGTATGAGTACAATGTCGATCAGCCTTTCCTGTATCTGCTGCTAATTATCTATAACACTTTTTAGGTAATTAATAAATGGAGAACTTTCATTCCTTTTACAAAATGCTGCCTCCTGTTTATTAACAAAAGCATGACCCACACAAATCATATTATAAGATTACAGGCAGAAAACTAAATATAAATCTAACTTTACTGCAGCAATAGAGTTACTTTTTCTAGATTTGTTCACAGTTGAATTTTATTTAATATTACAAAGTTTAAAGTTGCACAGAATGTTCAACAATGTCACATTCCCCTTTGTGAGAATGCAGGCTAATTAGTGCCTGGGGCTTCCCTTTGAAAGCCTGACCTGACTTGCACTCCGTGTGAAGTATTGCTACTCTATGAATCTTTACTAAGCACTTTCTTACTGTCTTCCCTGCAGCCCCAACCTGACCTGTACTCCGTGTTCCAGTCCCCAGTTGCTCAATCCCCACCCCTGCTTTGTGTTCTCCTTCAACTTATCAAATCTTCGTGGGACTGATCTACCCGACTTCACTCTTCCATGCCCCCGACTTTGCTTTGGATGTGTATTTTGGATACTGGCCGCTTCAGATTTAAGGATCCCTGGCTTTTTATCTCCAAGAACATCTTCCATGTTGGAATTCTTTCTTACCCAACAGTTGTCACGCTTACAGTACAATAAACACAGCGCATTTATTAATAAATACACTCAGTGACAAAAAAAAAAGTCAGCCAGACAGAGTGGTGAAAATGAAATGAATCTGCATGTGGTGAAAGTTCAGGTGACTGTATCACAATGATTATAATACGAGATCAAATGGACAACAGAATTAGCAGTATGGGGACACTGCTGGTCCCATGCCAGTATCCCCCCCCCCGGACCTGGGTACATACGGAGATACAGTGCAGAAGGGAGTCGTATAGCTGTTGTATTATCTTCTGTTTATCTCCAAGCTGATGCACATGCTTTATTGGGGAAATATTGGCGGACCAGGCTGGCCATAGGAGGACCTCAACATGACTTAGGCAGTCCATAGACACATGTGCCATGTATGAAGGGATTTTGTCTTGTTGAATGAGTATACTAGGGTGCTGTCTTAGGGTAAGACATGTAGATGCAGTATGTCACTGATGTAGCGCTGTGCCATCAGGGTCCCCAGAGTCACTACCAGAGATGACCTAAAGTCACACCCTATGGCTCCCCACACCATGATGCCAGAAGTAACGCTGGTGTGTCTCTCCACAACATTGGTCCTCTCCCCTCGGCACTACCCAGGCACACGATAGTTATCTGTGGTAATACAGAACTGAGATTCCTCTTAGCGCACAACACGACGATCCTCCCTTGCTGCAGTCTGTGTTGGGTGACCGGAACCTTCACAACATGTACAGGTGCAAACTCGCTCACTCATTAATAGTAACGGAAATGTATTGTGAGACCTTGCAGATCTCCCATGTCCTTTTGTGGGTTCTGTAAAGAAGTATACAAAAACATGCAGTACTTGACAGAAGAAAATACATACTATCAATCCACAGTTTCCTGTAATTGTCATGGTGTGGCATGGTGAAGATGGGGAAATGAGGGTGATAATATACTGAGCTTCTTCTAAGAAAAAAGGGGTTGATTGAATAGGCTGAAAAATACGACAGAAAAACACTAAAATCAAAAGTTGTACTGGGGGTCAAACAAACAGCAAAAATTAAGAACAAAATAATAATAATACATAACTGGGGAAAACAGAGTAACCGTGGAGCAGGACTAGATAAACAACTAAGCAGAACATGAAATGCATAGTAACACAATCAAGGTCAGTCTATAGAACAGGATGAACACAGTTACCTAAATACAAACAAACAACTGGGTTAATGAGAGGGCAAGTATGGAACACAATTAATCAATTACTGAGGGCACAGGAAAGGTTGTCTATTAACTGCTCTGCTTGGCAAATTGGCTCTAAAAATAGAAAACTGTCAATCATTAAAAGCATACTTTATAACTTGAAAGATCCTTAAGGTATTGGCCTTGAATAAAATAAAACAAATACTGGTAATTGCAATATTATCTTCTCAGCTGTCTACCAAACTTTTAAAATGAAATTTACCAAGTAACAGTGTTTCTTTGCCTTTCCCCTTCATCAGGTTCCACATGTAATGCTAACGAAATGTTGTGATTTTAGCTGTGAATGCTAAGATTCTGTGCAATGTAATGACCAAAGTTCTAGCACCCAGGAAAAAATACTATAGGTCTCTAATAAAAGATTTGCTCATTCTCTTTTGAGGTATCAAAAGCTAGTTCTCTTTTGGGTATCAAAATACTGCATGCATTAACACACTCAAAGAAACATGTTATGACTTAAATTAATGCTATGTTTTAACATTAACAGTACTAATGTAGAATATGTTTGTAGCATAAACAGATACATTTTACTTTGAAGTATAATATACAGCCTCAATCGGAGTATAATGCACATCTTCATGACTGTAAGTGAGCTCCTCTTCCATACCAGCGTAGCATTTTGCCTCTGTCGGGAAGAGATAAGGGATCTTAGCTGATCCTAAATCAACATTACTGAAATGCATCTAAAAGTATACTCAAATGAGTCTAAAAGTGAATGTTGCTTGACTTAAACCATAGCATCTGATTCCATTATACTTTTGAAAGTTGTCTCTTAAAAATAGTTTATCACCTCAATGCAAGGAGGTCATGGGTTGGAGATTCCAATTGCATAGGTTCTGTTTATTTCAACATTTATTACAGACGAGAAACCAATCATGACCAGTCTTAATGGTTTTATCTAAAGTGTTCAGTAAACAGAATAATGTGTATTGATTTTCATAGGATATTGATTTATTGTGCAATGGTTTTATGTCCCATCTTTATAACATTGTGGACCCTGCATAGGACAAGTGGGCATGGAAAATGGATGGATGTTTTTATTTTTAATATTATATATGAGTTTCACCTTTCATTGTTTGATTTCATATCACTTGCATTTATGTAAGGGCTCAATGACAGAACTATATGTATAAAGCCTTAATAGTTGCCTTAATAGTTAAAATGTAAAGTTCTGAATTTGTTTTTATATAATCATTAATAAACTGATTTATCATGAATTGTCATGTATCCACCATTCACAAAAAAATGACAGACACGGGTTCAAACAGATAAAATGTATGAAAGAAAAAAAATCACAGAGACACAATGACTTATCTAACACAAATGCTCATTCCCAATTCTGATCAACACTGTTCTTCTTTGTCTTCCTCTGTAATTAATTTATACTGCAGTTACCCAGCATGCCCTTCCAAACCAAAGGCAGACATGATCTTTAGTTCCGAATAACTAACCCTTGCATCACTTTGATTCTCATCCATAAACTAAGTTTTATCTTCATTTTAAAACTATACACAACACTACTAACCTGAGACTGACACCATAATATCTAACATCTCTGGGGCCTCATTTGTCAACTGCATGTATGAACAGTTGTTTGCAAACCGTGTGTATGCACATTTTTATGCATCAATCCCTGACCAGCACGGCACCACTGAGGTACCCTGAGCAAGGTACCGCCCCCAAGCACGGCTCCCCGGGCACTGAATTAGCTGTCTCCTGCCATGTCACAATGTCAAAAATGGGTTAAATGCAGAGGACACATTTTGTTGTTGTGCACTGTGTGCTGTGGCGTGTCAACAATGACTACTGATCACTAAATTTTAGATATTGCACTTAACCTAACTGTAACTGACAAATAAAATGATTAGTCATGTTCATGCAAAGTATGTGTGAACAGGTCATGCTAATAACAAGTTGTCATTTCAAAATCATATAAGGTCCATGCCCAAAGAACTAATGCATCACTGTCTCTAATTATATGTTTACAAGACAACTGAATTAAATGACAATGAATTTTTGGCAACAGTCACTTGTTGGTCTACTGCTCCTGTTAGGGATGTTTTGCCTGTGATGCGAATGATTCCACTATCCTGAGGCACTATTGACATGGTGCTTGAACCACCCCCTGTGGCATGGATCTGGGGCTGTGATGCCCTTTTGGGTGATCAAATTTCAGATAAAACCACTTCTTCCTCACCTCTGCCATCCTTCTCATTACAGCTTATTCAACATTAAAGATGCTACAGAATCGGGGGCTATGTTTTTTTTTTTTTTTTGAAGGAAGATAGGAATCAGACCCAAAATACTTAGGATTAGGTTAAAAAACTTGGGGCTATATCCCTGAGTGATCAGACCTATTGACATTTAGTTTCAACTCATCGTCAACTGGACCCACTATGTCTGTTTAGCAATCTCTCCTGAGAATATAACACCCTATAATTAGGATTGTTCTCTGGACGCTCAGCTTTTAATGGTAATTGCAACAGTTGATCTGCATCACCATGTTGCAGTGAAGACCTGTACTTTGTCGTACTGTCATGCAGTTAATAAAAAAGACCATCTTTGCAGTATAGCTGCCGATAATGTAGAAACACAAGTTTTGGGACCAAGAATTTTCACTAATGGCTTGTGATCTGTGAGAAAGGTCAATTTTCATCCAGACAAGTATTCACAAAATTTGGTGACACCAGAAAAAAAAATCATTTCTGTTCTGATCAACAAGCAAGAAGCATATGCAATTGGCATTTCAACTACACTAGGTAATCTATGGCAGTGTTTTTCAAATTAGTTCAGGGAATTTTGAGAGAGCAAAAATGTGGACTGTCTGGGGGTCCCCAAGGAATAGTGTGAGAAATATTGACCTATGATATATAACCACAGTTACTCCTTAGAGGAAGACATCTCAAACTAGCCCCACAGCAACCTTATATCACAGTGAATTAGCACAGGTGCTGTAGCAATTTTATGTTTAGTGTTTTCAAAAGAACTCTGACATTTTGCTAGAATAATTTGATATAAATTTGCCATAGTAGTTACCCACAGCTAAAAATTATCTCATTTCAGTTACATTTTTTGAGAACTGGGGCCCATATCTAAGTGGCTTCAGTCTTCTCCTTGATTAGATGTAATCCTTCTGCATCAATCATATGCCCCAGATAAGTCACGCTACTTTGAAGTAATTACCTTTCTCCTTATTTACTTTAAGGCACATTTATCCAATCTTTGCAATACCTTTTCCAAATTGTCCAGATGTCTTTACTGGTAATTAATTTGTCACAGAAGTAACACACCACCACCAGAAAAATCACTGGCACACTACTGACCTTGAATGGTACAAATTGTATAAATACAATCTCTGTTGTGGATAAATTGTAAAAAAAAAAAAATTACGTTCATTGTCCAATTCCAGTTCAGTGTGGGCTTGAGCTAATTTAGCTAATTTCTTTCTACTGGGTAAGGTAGGTAATATGTCTTGCATTTTTGGGATCGGATATTGGTCAATGTTAAAGTACAGTTTTCATGGCAACTGTATATTAGCAGCATTTGTGAACTGACCTGTCCCTTACAGAACTGACCTGTCCCTTTCGGGAATACAGATGATAGGAGTAGGCCATGCACTGCACAACATGGGTGAAATCACTTCCTTGCTCCTCAAGTTCCCCCAGCTTCCGGTCTATGGCCTCACACAGCTCATACAGCATCAGCCTCGCTTCCAACAAGACATAAAGAGTACTGGATACTCCCTTTACACAGCCCAATTCAGTCAGAAATACCAACTGGCATTGTCTGTGTGGTTCAATTTAGATGAGTGTAGCTGAATCACCAGTATCCAGTTCCAGTCCAAGGCCCCTTTCCACGCAAAATTAACACAGTCAACTGCAAGCGTTGTTTTCCACACTCTACCCACACATCAGTAATGGCTGGTGTATGTATGTTTTCAAGGTCACATTACTTGGTTGCAATTGGATGTTTTTAAAATTGGCTTTATATGGACACACCTGTTTCAGATGTCCACTCTTACCACATCCCTGCCTCTGGAAGTCTTTGAAACAGCAGTTCCCTGCTGTGTGTCCAACACACAGGCACCACCTGAATTTGCCACCTGCTCAGCGGCTCCTCTGCCGGCCTGTTCTTTGACGGCCCCCATGGAGGAGGTGGAACCCATGTTGGTTGGCCGTGCCCCACTCTCTCTCACTGTGTACCAGCGTCGGCTTCAGCTATACTATGGAGTGCCTGGACACCCCATCTGTGGCTGTCCCATCCACCCCATACTGAAACTTCCCAGTCACTCCCCAGGTAGGTGTCCTGTACAGCTGGCTGTGAGTGCACTGGTGGATTCAGGGGCATATATTGACTACCGGGAGCTCAAACCATCATGAGGAAACACTGGGATCTGCTGCCCCTGATCCCCTCAGTGCTGGATCAGCTGCAGAAGGTCCACATCAGCACCTGTCTGGACCTCCCTAGCGCCTGATCTGTATTGAGGCCAGTGATGAGGGAAAAACCTCCTGTATCACCCGAACACTCAGATCGAGAGATGTCCTGTGATTGAAAACAGTCCCTCTAATTTTCAGCACTTCATGAGCGGCATGCATACAGATTTGCTGAACTGATTTCTTTTCATCTACATTGATTACATCCTGATCTACTCCCACTCCCCTGAGGAACACAAGGCTATCAATTAAATTCCTGGAGTACCACACCCATCCCAGGGGCGTAGGGATGGACGATGAGAAGATAAGGGTGGTCAGAGACTGGCCCTGGCATTGCACCATTAAGAAGCTCCCGTGGTTCCTAAAGGCTTGCCAACTTTTACAGGAGCTTCATCCACAGTTTCAGTTCTGTGGCGGCTCCTTCCACTGCATTCCTTTCAGAATGGTCATACCTCCTTCTCATGGAACACAGAGGCTGAGGTCACTCTCCGCTCCCTCAAAGATCTCTTCAGTTGAGCCCCAGTGCTGCAGCAGCCCAACCCGACACAGTCCTTTGTAGTGGAGGTCGAAACCTTTGAGGTGAGTGTGGGGGCAGTCGTAACAGGGGATGTGTGTATTCTTCTCCCTTAAACTCTCTAAATTCAACTGTGATGTGGGAAACCGGGAGTTACTAGTCATCAAATTCCCCCTCAAGGAGTGGCAGCACTGGCATTTTTTCCTTCCAGGTGCTGACCCACCACTGCAACATAAAATACCTTGAAACGCCTCACTCCCTGTCAGGGTCGCTGAGCATTCTAACTGTGCCCCAGCTACCCTCGTCCCATCTGGCCCTGGATTTTGTCACAGATCTGCCTCACTCCCAGGGCAACACAATAATCCTCACAGTGGTAGACCACCTCTCCCACCTGTACTGGTTAGTGCCCATTCCCAAGCTTCCCACTGCAACCAAGTTAGACGAGATCCTGCTGACCTGAGTCTTTCAGTTCACGGGACTTCCCGATGACCTTGGTCCCTAGTTCACCTCTCGTGCCTTCCGTGCATAATGTTCCCACCTAAACATCTTACTCAATCTCTCCTCCAGTTACCACCAACAAACCCCATGGGTTGGCTGAGCCCACCAACCAGTAGGTCTCCTAGGTAAATGGGCCCACTTCCAGCCCTAAATGGAGTACCTCCTGAACTCCCACACACCTCAAGACACCAGACTCTCCCCCTTCCAATACATCCTAGGGTATCAACCACCACTGTCTCCCTGGAATTCTCTGCTCTGCTCCATCGTCACAATAGAGGATTGGTTCTCGTGAAGTTGCAGGGCATGGAGGCAAATCCATAACCAGCTGGAGACCTGCTCCCGGCAGCAGAAGGTGTTGGCAGATCAACGCCGTTGCCCAGTTCCCTCCCTGTGACCTGGGCAGCGAGTGTGGCTGTCCACCAAGAACCTCCACCTCCCCTGGTGCCATAAGCTAACAACCCACTACGGACCCTTCTGTATCCTCTGCCAGGTGAGCCCATTTACCTACTACCTGAAACTGCCTCAGATATACAGGATTTCTTCCACCTCTCATGTGTTCCACCTCAAGCCTTCCCAGAACAGCGTAGCTCACCCAGCAAGCACCACGTTCCCCTATTCCCCTGGCTAATGGTGAGACCTACACCGTCCGAGCCCAATCTCCTGTGCATGCCTTGTCTTGCCCCGCCCCATGGCAGTCCTCTTCTCCTGCCGTTTGCCCAGTCTTGCCTCTGGACCCAAGACAGCCCTGATCTGCCTTGCATCCCTTTCTCCCATGCTGCCCATTGCATGTCAAGAAGAAGCTAAAATTGTTGTGGATCCACTGCTCACTAGAAAACAGACACCAGGTAAATATGATTTTTTTACATTTTATTTGCAGAATTATAAAAGACAAAATTACAGAGACCCACTGATTTATCTAACTCAAATGCTCTTGCCAATCCCAATCGAATCTCTCCCGCGTTGTGTTCCCATATAATCAATTTATACTGCCCCGTAACCAAGCATGCTCTTGAAAGCAAAAGGCAGGTGTCACCTTTATTTCCAATAGCAAGTAACCCTTGCATTGCTTACATTTGCATCTATAACCTGTTTTAGTTTTATCTTTCTATTATACACACAGTATATACACAGTTTCTTTTATGTTGAGTAGGCTAGCTATGGGTTGACTGTTAAATTATCATTAGGATAGGAACACTACATTTATCTGAGATTCAAAGTATACAATGCAATATTTATGCTGCATTTAACAGATTTTGTTACCTTACCCACATTACATTTATGTATCTTTAAAGGTAAATATAATTTATCCGGTGAAAACATAGTTCTTTATTTTATGTTTGATATGTTTGGCTTAGTTTGTCATAAGTCTTTCATTGAAATCAGCACTGAACAAAATAGTTGTGCTGTTTAAGCATCACTAAACATCAGTATTTGTGATTTGTAAAGCAGTAAATGAATACATTAATGAATCACATTGTGTCCTTGATGGTATTATAAAGAACAAGTTACTCTAAGTTGTGTAGTTTTCTATTTTCTGTTTCTTTTCAGATATTATTTGATTTGCAAATGTTTTTGCTCTTCATTATAATGATTCTTGATATTACTGAAAATTTGTCAAGTGCCACATGAACACACAATCCTAATTAGCGCTTACACTTGTTCTTGTTTATTTGATCTGGCCTGCCCAAGGACTCAGTGTGAAGTATTGTCTTATGGTATGCAGCATTCTGAGCACTCTCTCTCAGTCTTGTGTCCTACCATTATTTACCTTACATTCCTAGCCGCAAAACTCCTGTGCCCAAGCCCCATTTGGACATGCCTGGTCTTCTTACCTCCTGTCCTTTGTGTTCTTGTAGGTCTGATTTCATCTGTTGCTGACTTCTCTTTCGTGACCCCGACCAATAGCCCTGTATGCTGATTTACTGGCTGTTTGCTGGTCCCTCATAGTAGAACCCTACTAGCTGCATTTGAGACCCGAATTTCCATTGTTACAAATTTGCAGCCCAATCCTTGAATAAATTTATTTTAAGAGTTGCTCTTGTGATGCCATGTCCTCACGGAAATTACACCTTTTAAAACTTTTGAAATTATATTCTTACAGGTATATTCTCCAAGTTTTCTATGATATGTAATTTTCTTTTACAATTTTAGAATACTTATTAATAGAGTTCCTGAGTGAAACTCCGAGGACATTTGCCATTGAAAGTGTAGTTAAAAGTGAAAACCATATTTTGCTATGTATTGTCTTCCTCTTTTTCTATACATGCATTAACACCCAAAATTTGAGGTGTTAGGACTATGCTACATAATGCAAAAGCCACTCAGAAAAAAGAGGACAGCATTCTGTCTTTGTCTGTTCAATGCTGGTACTGCAAAGGCAACAAGAAACTAAGGCTGACCATTTTTTTCAATAGGCTTACTTATAAATTGAGACATGGAATAAAATACTAATAAACCTTAAACACAGGGGTTATGGCTGTCAAAGCATGGGTTATGGCTGAAATGACTCTTCCTGTTTTCCAATGCCAAGCCTTTTCCCATGCAAAGCCTTGATTTCAGTGATCTTCAATAGACTCTAATAACCAAGTGGTAAAACAATAACAAAAATCGGGCAAACTATTTTGGAATATAAATCACCCTATTTAGGAGGGTTTCTACTAAGTAGATGCAGTTTTTGTACTCTATATTTTGAAATTTCTAATGGGACTTTCCATCCACACATCTTCCAACCAGGCTGGAACCTATCCCAGGCAGGACAGCAGTCAAGGTTGTGGTACACAGTCTGGAAAATTTAGAGATGCCAATTAACCTGACTGCATGTCATTGGACTGCAGGAGAAAACTGGAGTACCCAGAGGAAAGCCACACAACATGGGGAGAACATGCAAACTCCATATACCACGGGTGGTTTATATTTTGTCAAATCCCAAGCCCTGGAAATATGAGCTACCATGCTCCTCCTGATGGGATTTTGAATTTTGGTTATGCTCTCTTCTTCAGCAAAGTAGGGCTCATTGTTGGACTAAATGTAAAATACCCACAGGCATATAATTTGGGTGTTTAGCCTGGCACCTTCAGGGTGTGGGTTTTAATCCAACTGTTGCAGGCCAGCATATCCTTTTTTGTTCTTTTTCACTAGTTCTCCTGGCTTAAACTGCATAAAACATGAAACATATTCCAGCATGATTATGTGCTCCAAATATACAAAAATATAGAATGTGCGATCAGGGCAGGGAACTGAACTACACCGTCCTTGTGGAATTTGTTCTATTTCTAGGGTAGATATTTCGAAAAACAAAACAGCACTTTATGTAAAATATCCAAGATTTTGCACAATTCAGATTTTTCAAACAAGATAAGAAATAAGAAAAACCAATGAACCAGGGGGACTTTCTAGAAACTATGTGTTATATTAGACTAATTTTGATAGAAGGAATATACTTCTATCTTTTGGAATGAGTAATCTTTGACCAGCAAAACTTAATGTTCCATATGCCTGCTCCTCTGAACTCTCTTCAACTGATTTTATTTATTTATTGCTGACATGCAGCTGTAGACACAATTACATGAGTAACTCTGATTAGTATTGCTTTTCTGACTATAGATAACAACTAATATTGGATTATTGACAAGATAAGGGTCTCACATTGAGATTATCAATACATTGTAAGTGCCTGTTCTACAAAATAAAAATGGTGGATGCCAATTACTTTGGTCTGTTTTAACTTATTTTGCTGAAAATTGTGATTCGTTTTTAAAAAGTGAAAAGGAACCAATACTTTTGGCTGCGACTGTATCTGCACTTTGACAGAACTGGACACACTTGTAACACTGATCACACATATTATAGTTATCAGTGTTACATTGGTGTTGCAGGGCAAGAAAAAATAAGACTCATTCTTATATAAAATAAGACTCACTCTCATTCTTTTTCTCTCTTGCACACACACAGACACACACACAGCAGAACAAAGAGACACCAGTTCACCTAACAGCATGTTTTTAAATAGCGTAAATAAACCTCCATAACATTCAGACCCTATAAATGGAGAGCAGGGCTAGAATTTTTTAAGCCATATGACAGCTGCTATTTTTAAAAATCTTTTTTATCTGAATTGTTTAATGTTTAATGCTGCTAAATAAGTCTAGGCAGTATGCGCTAAAAATATTACAACTTTTTCAACATTTATCACAATATTCTAAAATTCAAAAGGAGAAAACAAATTGAACACAACAGGTGGTTTTGAGTTTTTCTGATTATAATAACCAAATTGTTTTAATAATAGTTGTTTTACTAATGATTGTCTTACTGATGATAAATTATGCCAACAACAGATTCACTTGGTGGATTTTGTGTAAAAATAATGCATTATAACTGTTAATTAACTTCGGACATGTGAAGCAAAATCGTTTTTCTACAGTGTTCTGCTGCTGTGACATTGCTGGGCACACGGACCAGGGAAGCAGGAGGGGAACATGGAGGATTGGGGAATACGGGATTTAATGGGGAAGCGGAGCAGGGACCTGGAACAGGCAGGTCACATGCAATGTGATGGTACCACACTTCACAAAACTTCAATGACTGATCCAGGGAAACATACTCTGACACAGACTTAAATACACCAGACTAATGGAAAACGACTCAAAACAGCTGATGACACAGGGAGTCCACACTAGTTAATGAGGGGGCGTGGCACACAGGAGGATAGGACGAGCTGGGCATGACAGCTGCATTGATTCACATTCACAAAGAATAATTATTTGAATTATTACACCTTAGCTATGCAGCACAGTGGCTCGGTCAGTAGGACTGCTTTCTCCTGCTTCCAGCTCAATTCCACCTCCATGTTGACATTTGCAGTTTTGCCTATGTGAAATTAATGTCCTTAAATTGCTTACACACTTGTAGATTAAGGGGCCCCGGTACCTTACAGGAGCCCTTAAAGCAGGGGTCTCCAACTCCGGAGAGCAATCGTCCAGTAGGTTTTCTTTCCTACCTGGCTTCACATGAGCCACACCTGTTCTCAGGTAAATACCAGGAGCAGGTGTGGCTCATCAGAAGCCAGGTAGGATAGAAAACCCACTGGGTAGTAGCTCCCCAGGACCGCAGTTAGAGACCCCTGCCTTAAAGTCTCACATATTCTTTCAGTATGCAATTTGTACTATTTTTGTAATTTTGTACCATTTTAGCATGTATTTTGGGCGTCCATTAGTGGGGCACCCAAAGTGATGTTTTGTTAATGGGCCTAGAATTTCTAGCTACAACCGTGGGTGCATGTGTGATCATATGCTCTGTCACAGACTGGTAGCCAGTCTATGGTGTAACCCAACCTTCTGTCCAGTGCTGTCTGGAATAGGCTCCAGGCCTACATTGACCCAGACCAGGATGGAAGATGGATGCAAATATAATATTTCATAGCTTATAGTTACAATGAAAACTGAAAATGGAATAGAATACGGAAGGTTAAATAACTTTAATTTTCTGGATTATATAATACTATACTATTTGAAATGACACCAACTCATGGTTAGTTTAATGGTTAACATTGTCAAAATGTTTTTAAGAACAATTTAAAGACCAAAGTCCTGATAATGGCAGTTGTATTAAAATTGCTTCATGGTTTTTGGGAAGACTAGGTACTTTTACCTTTTATTTATTTTTATTTCGGTGTTAATATTGCATAAACTTGTCCCCTATAACTCCAGACCTAACAGAATGTAATTAAACCCCTTTCACATAGAAGTGATTACTGTAATAATTCATCTAATACTTAAGACTCACACCTACATTCTTTAATCACTTAAAGTGCTCAGAATTTCCATGAGGAAATTATAATGGGAATCAGCCCGTTTGCAGTATTTTATGATTCTAAAATTTGAAGTAAGGGAAAAGCAATAAGCCAAGTCAAAAATTGTTTTTGTTGAGTGTTGATAAAGACAGTCATACAGTGGGTAAAGTGTGCAGTGAAATTTTGGTCTGCCTGGCTCCAAGACTGTGACAACATGAGTTTAAGAAAATAGAAACACAATAAATATCAGTGTGCGAAACAAGACTATAAAAAACTATAAGCAGCCATAAATATGTATAGATGCGACATTAAGGAATAGTACTAAAGTGATGGTCCTGTTGACAAGTGAAAAATGTTTCATTTACAGTA
Organism: Brevimyrus niger; assembly: GCA_015164015.2. Taxonomy (NCBI): domain Eukaryota; kingdom Metazoa; phylum Chordata; class Actinopteri; order Osteoglossiformes; family Mormyridae; genus Brevimyrus; species Brevimyrus niger. The sequence goes on along the minus strand of JAABNY020000108.1, from coordinate 25,118,946 downwards.
GGTGACTGATGTCCCCAACCACAATTCTCTCATTCTTGAGTGACATTTAATCATAAGCACACAACTGTTGACTTACTTTCTTGTTGCCATATATTGTGTATAAGTCTGATGGTGTTTATGACTGTGTGGTGGTGGCTGAGCGTGAGGGCGGATGATTGGGTTTACCTGGCCGCACATCCCGATTGGTCGTTTAACCGTATCGTACCCTATAAAACCACATATGGCGTAGTGGACTGGAAGCTCCACCCCTATCCATTTACCACTGGTAATACTTCCGCGGGTTCATACAGAAGGGCATCTAAATGGTTTATATGGCAGTTGTGCTGGTGACTGGTTTACAGTCCTTCGTAGATCAGGTATGGTTCTTCTAAACATGGTGTTTCACTGATGGGTGAGTCCTAGCAAGTCAGCGTTCATACTGCCTAATTGAACTGGGAATAATGAATTGTCAAATGTTCACTTTTAGTGGTGAACGCTGCTGTTTCGGTGAAACTTTGGATTACAGGATTGTTACAATATAGCTGCAAGAGGAAGGTTTGTTTTACTTATTCAATTTTCAGTCGCCTTCTGGCACATTCAGTATTGATGGTGGTGGTGTATATTTTTCAGGATAATTGCAGTCCCAGTTACGTTATATTCTTGCAGTGGCCAGGACTTAACACAGCTGTTTTCGCCTCTGATGTTGTGTTGTGGATTCATCTCCTGTTCTGGACGCCTCTTCAATTTAAGATTCTGTCGTCCACTTTGGAGAATTGCCGTGTCCTCCTACAGGCTTCGTTCAGTTGCTGGATTGGACTGCAGAAGCATTCGGGACTGTAATTTAGCATCCTGTTAGACTGCCTGTGAGAGGGTGATCTGTCTTGTCTCAGTTTTGTTTTAGTTGTCTGTGTATTGTAGCCTTCTTAAATTGACCTGTGGTTTTGTCTTTTACCTGGTATGTGTGTGTGTGTGTGTCGGGGGGGGGGGGGGGGGGGGGGGGGGGGGGGGGGGGGGGGCCCCCGGGGGGGGGGGGGGGGGGGGACAGTGCTCACCAGCAGCTGTCGATTAAGAGCGTTGGCTTACGTCTAACCGTGCATTGGAGGTGGGTGGGAGAGGGGATACAAATCATAACTCTACACTAAAAAATAAAGTTTAAGCATCATGGCTTAAAGAGTTAAACGCGATATAAAACAGCTTGGTGGGCATGCAGGGCATATATACATTAAAACAGGGATGCCTCATTATTGCCATTTTACGGATAGGCTAGCCTTATAAAGGGATTATGAATGGCTTATAAGCAGGTTATTAATTAGGTTATAAAACTTTGTAAATAATTACTAGACAATTATAAACTAGTTACACCTTACCTTATTGTAAAGTGGTACCACCTAAATTTCAGTTCCCTTCTTTTAAGACTAATAAATAGCAGAATCAACACCTAATATGATCATTTAATTTTTCATTGTTTCAACGGCTACAACACTTATTGTACATTTCAGACATGCTAATATCACAAGAGCAAACTTAAAATCAAAGGACAATAAAGATGCTTCACCCCAATACATTCTACTGCTTGTACTTATATAGGACACTCGCGGAGAGTTGAGCGCAGTAATTGACATGGTTTTACCTGTGTAGTAATAGCGCCATCTGTAGGCCACACAAAATAAATGAAATTGTTCATCGTTCATGTCAATTACTGTGCAATCCTACCTTAGCGGTACAAATCACCATCACTAACCTTGGGTTTATACAACACACCGTTTAAATGAAAAGTGTGTAAAGGAAAATGTGATTAACAGCAAATGTTGAAAATTTTCTGTTAATGTACTTTAATAGATTTTAAGACATTGAATTCAAGCTCAATGGGATCACAAATTTTACATGTACAATATTTTATAAATTGCTAAAAGAAAGTTATTACTGTAAGATTGTTTATCAAAACAGAGCATTTAAGACCAAAATATGTGTTCACAGAGAAATAAGGTGATGTACTTTGCAATATTTCTTGAATAAATGAAAGCATTTTTAAAAACAATGATATGGTTTCAAATATTTGCAAAGGCAATTTTCACAAACCAGTTTTTTCTTCGTGCAAACATTAAGCTAAATATACATAATTCTAGCAATTACTAATTTAAAAACAGTAAGATTGTCTCACAGAGATCTCTCCCACAGAAAATAAGTTTTTTTTTTTTTCTTCTTTTTTTAAGCCGGGCTCAGGTATCACAGGAGTCATTTGGTTGTTCAGGTTGCCAGTGATATTATGGAGAAAAACAGAACAAAGATACTGAAGAAAACAGTGGCTTGTATGTGCTGTACTTAGTCCGCTTCAAGGTATTTACCTTCATTACTTGCTTCCTCTGAAGGGTCCAACCCACACATTTTAATAATAGAAATAACAATAATAATAAAATATGAATTATACTTATTGACAAACAGGGATGGCAGGTTGAAGCCTGCGCTTTTTCTAAAATGTGCATCCGCCGTTCTATAATGATTAAAGTTTCTCCCCGCACGCAAAATATTTTAAGGTGAATCTAAAAACGTTGAAGTACATGTTACACAGAATGTTCCTATAAAGTGAAGATGACGCACCTGAATTACACCCCTGTATATCACCAATTGTCCCCCCCCTATGATATGGCTTCTCTCTGTGCAACGTCATTAGTGGTTTTGGTCATTCATGACACAGCAGATACCAGCTCAAGACTGTGTTGGGGGGGGAGAGGGGTGTTTGGGGGGAAAGGGGGCTTTGTGCCCCTTCCACTGGCCAGGGAACGACACCTACCACGTCACGCACGCACACGCTGACACTAGCACAAGAACGTCGTTAAGCTGACATCTTCACAGCAGAGTATTTTACAGATTCAAAGGAAAGTCTCTCCGTTTCACAGCGGCTTTTCTGCGCGATGCTCCTTTAGTCCGGTTGTGCTGGCTGTCACTCGGCGAGGATCCTTGTTTGTCACGATAAAACTTGTGCTTTCCAGTAACAACGAAACATACCTGTGTGTGGCAGAACAGAAAAGACTGAAGCCCCCCCCCCCCCCCACCAGCAAAGAAAAACATACAAAATGCAAGAAAAATCCCAAACTTTAGTTTTGTTAGTCACATTATCACCTTAAAAGAGCACCAGAAGTTTGCTTACATAGGAAAAATAAAAAACACATTATCTCTATTTCCAGTCCTGCTTAAGCAGCTGCTTGCTCACAGATGAAAACAGAGCAGTTCCGAGTCGTCCACCTGCCCTGCTCTCCATTTTTGGCACTAGGGACCCTGCCACCTTCCGCCGTTCCCGCTAAAAGTCCAGCTTGCAACCGGTTCCCCCACCGGGTGTCACAGAATTCATCATTCAGATCCACATCTGACACGTGCACAAGTGTGTACAGGTCAAGTAATGCTGAACGGTACATCAGTGCCTTTGAGGACAGTGGCATTAAACCGGAATGGAGACTGAAGACAGACGGACACCTTCAGCTGATGTGAGTGCCCATTGGTCCCTAGTATATTTCTTAAGTTACCCTGCAGACACCAATACAAATTTCAATTGTCTTGCACAGTAATAGTAAAACTATGGTCAACGTGTATCAAGTGTGTATTAAAATAAACACAAAATCAGGATCATGAAGTGAAACACCCCACCTTTCAGTGCCAATTGAATTTTTTTTGTACATCATATAAAGATAGATGTAGAACCATCAATAATGGAGGGTCGAAACCAGGGTCTTCCTGAGCAGAACTAACATCAAGAGAATACAGCTCCCGTCCAGAATGATATGACTAATGAGACATCTCTTTTAAAAACCACTCCTTTTAAATTATCTGCATAAAGCAAAGATGACCTTTTAAGAATCCTTACTTCAGGCTATAGGTACTTAGGGTCTGGAGCGAGACAATGCTCCAATCAGAAGAACAGCGATGAGCGTTCGCACATTAACTGAGGCCACTGCATTCTGGAACGTCTACTTCATGTCCGTGCTCACGGAGGCAACTCCACTCTGTGCTTCTTAGATTCAAAAGATCAATTAGCATCAGCGGCAGAACAATATCTACATATACACGATTACGCATAGTGCACTTGAAACAGAAAATGGCAACAGAGAAGACAAGCGATACACTTATATATTTTCAGTCTACACGCAAGTTTATAGCAAGCCACTGAGCAAAACTCCCTAATCATACTGCACCGAGAATAAACAGATGTCATCAGTAAACTCTTATAGTTTAAGCTGTGAGAAGTTTAAAACATGCCAATAGACCGTTCTGACATTGGTTTATAAAAGTGATGCTCCAGTGTGAAAAGTGCATATGGGCTGAGGACCATGGCTGCCTATCATTCCCGTCCACTCCAGGTGAGACAGGGCCCACAGCGCACAGCAGAGAAGTGGCAGTGTGTCACACACAGGAGGAGGGTGTCAGGGGACTGCCAGGAGGATTTCCCAGCATGTTATGGCTCTCCGCTGGTACAGACTCCATGGCGCCCCCTAGTGGTGCATGTGACCGGATCCTAGAAGTGTCGCCTGAATGAACACACACACACCTGCATCACAAAGCCTTTCGGAACACAGATGGGCTGTGTTCACAAGACACGACAGAGGGATGGCCCTTCTGCCCGCAAATGGCTCGGCTGAAGATCGCCGAACGCGGTGACAAAGGGGCGGACGTACGGGAAGATGTGCGGGTCGAGCTTTTGGAACAAGAACGGGAACGAGTCCAGGGGTGGGAGGTGGCGGAAGGTAGGAGGGGTTTCTGAAACGGGTCCAGACTTGCTGCTGAGGTGTGAAATAATGGGTTTTATTGTTCTGCTGAACTGTTGGGGTCAGGCCGGTTGGTGGCAAGGTATTTCGCCCTCATGCTTGAGGTATACTGTGGAGGAAGAGAGAGGCGAAGACCCGCAGGGAAGACAGTGAGCTAGAACATTCAACCTTCATCACGTTACCAGGCAGGAGGCGGCATTAGAAATGGTCATTTCAAAAAGCCTTTTAATATTCTCTCAGCTAAACCTGTTTGCAATCATAGCTTTCAAAAAACAAGACAATTCAATTACCATACTGCTAATTCAATTACCGTTCGATTACCATACTTAAACCCTGCAGGGTTCTGTGAATGGAAATGAAAAAAGTAGTCATCCCATTATCCTGAAGGACTGGAAAATGTTTATGAGTGAGTAAGGACATTAACTTAAGGACATTAACAGTTGTTGTAGAAGCTTAACATGCACACCATACAAATAACAGATGGCAACACAAACACAGATAAAAAAACACTCAGAGTCATTTGGACAGCCTGATGTAAAAACACATGGATACTTGATCAGAAGCCGACTGATTTCAAAGCCCACGGGACCATTTGGTTTTGCAGTTGTCCTCAAACAAGGTCTCTGGTGACAGCGATTCCTCCAACAGTGATTTAATAGACCAACGTAACGGTGACAGAGAACGCAAATTGGCCAGAGTAGCTGTACAAATGAAGTCCGCTTCACTGACACCTCGTGCGAACAGAAGGACAAATGGCTTTGCATCCCAATGCAGAGAAACGCGCGGCTCAGATCGAAACACCGCCACCTATTGGTCCCTCCCACTTTCCACAGTCGGCTACACAGCAACACACAACCAACTGCCAAACCGTTACAGCTAGTCTTGCCAAATAAACATTTATTGCGTAGAACATACTCAAGCCAAAGTTACTCTTATCCCATACTGATTGAGAGTTACATGTAAAGTAATCCCCTGTTTATATAACCTAAGGGATGAGGACATGTACTTTTAAATATACATTAGACTGTAGTTGTACATACAACACGCACGCGCTACAATAGTAAACGACAGACATACACACGTCACAGGTGTAACACAAACTGTCAACAGAATTCAAAGGGATTACCCCTTAAGAGGATCTTCACTTCTTTTGCAAAACCTACTTATAAATGCAGTCAAGGGCACAAAAGCGATATAAAGCAGAAAGTCCCTGTATTGCACTACAGAGTATTTTGAAAAGTGAAGTAGCTAATTTGCTTGTACCGACTGAGTTTTTCCAACACATAGCAGCTGCAAATACTAGAATGCAATTCTGGCCTCGCCGAGATAACGAACACCGACGGAGGCTTAGAGAAAGATCACCTACTCCTCACACTCCCTTACGTGAGAGCAACTCTAAGCGCTCCAAAAGAAACACCCCCAGGGGGGGAAAAAAAAACAGAAGAATTGGATGACGCTAGTCAGGAAGAAGATGGACGAGCCATCCAGAGAAAGATCAGATCTGATGACCAGGAATTCACTGGGCGAATGAGCAGACAGCTGCAGAGCAGAAACGCCCCATAATTGACCACACATTTACTAATATGCTTGACGGGGCCTGAACCCCCCAAGGCTGTAAAAGCCTTGGATCAGTCACATCCCTACCAAAGCAGGTCATTCCCTGCCACGCGTCAAATTACACTATGGCTGCTATTGCTTAGGAGGTGAGCGTTGGCTTTCCATATGTGGGACATTCTCATGAACACCTGCCTTCCCTTCTCCTCACATATCGAGGAGCATTTCAGCTGCAGGACGATCCGCTGGAGAAACTCCGCGGCGAAGCTTAACCCTCATCCATCAGCTTGACTCGGGCGGATCCTGAAGAGCCGGTCATTTGAGCGGCAGCCCAACTAGCTTAAATAATCATGAGGCCCGGATCCTCGCTTTTCTAAAGAAAGTTTAAATAAAGCAGCCCGAATTTCTGACTGACATTTTCACGAAACACCAGTTTATCGTACCGTGTACAGCATTTATGAAAATGTTTTTCAAAAAGAGCACAGAACGCAAGAGGCCAAAAACTAGAGACGCAGTGGCAGTGGGGAGATGAGGGGTGGATAGCAGGGGGGTGGGGTGGGGGAGGGCATGGGTAGAGGCTTGGGGGGGGGGGCACATGTCAGGAAGGACAGTTTCCAATCCTGTTAAGGTAAGTGAAGGTCTTACCAAAATGCTCTGCACTGTCCCTTGGCTTTAGGTGTCGGACTTGTGAAATTCTGTGCTCGGTAATCTATATTATTACTTTTCTTTTTTCTTATTATATGTTTATTTTTAATATGTTATGTATGAAGTATCTGACAAAGTCCTCAGGCATGTAAATGCCTGTGATGAGATGTCTGTAACAGGCCTGAAAACTGGAGGTGACCTGAGCCTGAGCCCGGACAGAACACCAAACCGCCAGGTCATATTTTGTTCTAAAAAGCATCATCTGGTCCATCCAACAGAGCTCTCACAAGCTACCTCACTCACCACGCTGCTTTCATATGGCAGAACTGCACTTCTTTTATGGCAGTGTTTCCCAGTCTGGCCCTCGGGGACCCACAGACATTTTTGCTCCCTGCAGCTCCCAGAAGTTCAGAGGGAGCAAAAACATGAACTGGCTGTGGGTCCCCGAGGACTGGACTGAGAAACATTTCTTTAAGGGCTCAGCTTGCTGTGGTGTTGCATGTACAGAGACCTGTGAGGGGGGTGGGGGGGAGTAACCAGAGTATAAAAATGTGCTTTTCTAAATCATGGCTGCCAAAATGACCCTGGGGAGTGTTACTAGAAGTGAACAAAGCTGGAACTTACAGAGGGCGGTGGGGACTCCCTGCCAATCAGAGGGGTGTTCTCACACCGCGGGTTCTGAAAGTTTGCATTCTGGTTCCTGTGTCACAATACAGAAACGAGAGACCATTACAGTGGCACCGTGGGGCTCCCGGGGGGGTGGGGGGGGGAATGCAGACCTCCCCCCATTGCCAGACCAACACTGATGTGGGGGTACTTATCCGGGGACTGTGGAGGAACCTCAGCCCACCATTCAGGCCTGAGCTAGTATAAGACACACTGTGCCTCTGGGTATCCAGGGTGGGGTTTGGGGGTGGGGTGGGGGCTAACATGTCACACACAACATGTGGTCAGCTTAGGAGGGCCGCAGGCTGACATGTTAAGTGACACTTAAGGTGCGAGTCCTGCAAAAAGGGTCACTGTTAACTTTCATGCAGACTCCTCATGTCAGCACACTGCCGTTTTCAATCTAAAATGCATTAAACAGCATGCAGCAAAGGTCTAGAACATGGGCACTTTTACAGTGCCATACTGGGGGGGGGGGGACTTTCAGCCCATCTTTTTTTTTTTTTAAGTACACTGGGCGGTGCGGAAGAGCGTCGAGGGTGTTCGGTGGAGCAAGTCCCGGTGGAGGCGGGCACCCGGTTACTATGGCAACAGGGAGTTACCGTGGAGACGGGCACATTCATGCAGAGGGTCTGAGGGCGTGTGCGACTCACATGTACTCTGTGACGGGGGCATTGCTGACGGTGTGTGCGGCCGCGGGGAGGCTGGCCTCACTACCGAAACTGCTGCCACAGCTGTACAGACTGGGCATGTGCACGCGGTACAGGCTATCGCGCTGCTGCTGCCGGCCGCCGTGAGCCACGGACTCCTCCTCGCCATCCTCCTCATTCCTTCAGGGCCAAGAGAACAGCAGAGTGAGACGCGGCCAGCAGGGGGTGCCGTGTCACGGCCACACGAGGGGCCAGGGTCACCCTGCCGGTTCATGGACAATCTGAGTTTTGTTCCATCACCATGAAAGGAGAAAAGGGAGAAGCATGCAGTGTTTAGCTATTAGAGAGCAGACAGAGGGTAAAGGGGCCAAGCACCGATCCCCAGGCCAAACATCTCAACAGCCAATCACATTGTTTCATAGCTTTCAGTCCAATATAATATTGGACAGACAAATAAAGAAGATGAGCAAAACAGAAAAGTATAAGACTCGCTGCATAAGAACAGATTCTCTTGTTGTTTTTAAAGGGGTGGAATGACCAGATATTAACAAAAAATAAAAAATGGTAAGACAGAACGGGAGTAGATTTGGAGGCCAGTTGTTACAAGTTGAGTTTGGAGACACCTAGTGGACTCTCTCAGAAATAGTCACCTCATTTCTGCAAACGCTGTCTCAATGTCAGAACTTTGACTGCGTAATGGCCGCCACATGAGTAAAATAACCTCATGAGTGGATTCTATGGAAAACTTAACTGAAATACAAACTCACACAACATAAACTATTGTTAACCTAAATAAGAAATGAAAACGCATAACTATCAGTAACAGATCATTCTTCCCTTGCAGACGTGGCCCAGACATTGCCTACTGATGTTTAATTTCATCTGATTAAAGAAATACTGGTCAACACATGGCTCTAATATTGATAAATATGATACACGATACTATTACAATTTGCAATCAGAAAATGTAACAAATCTCTGATAAGAGGTACCATGAATCAGCTTATTATAGGTAGTTGCATTAAACCTACAGTGTTTCTAACCTGCCACATTCATTATTAGCATATTAAGGATCATATAAGCCTGATTAAGGTAGAGCTGGAATGAAAACATTCTGGCACCAGGAACAGGATGAAGAATCACTGCATAAAAGGAACATGAGTTTACCACTATGTTCCTATAAATATGGCCTAAGACTGAATATCAACATGCACACTGATCAGGGGAATAAGGTACAAACAGGGCCAGGTTTAACAGGTGCTGCATAAACTTTGATGATTCTTGTGCACAGGCCACATGACAGGAGCAGGTGACTCCGACAGTATGTTCAGAATCAGTCTGCAGATCGACAGGAGAGCACACAGACTGCTGTGTTAAACTCCGTACGCGCAGCACACAAGCTACTTAAGGGGCATCTTCTGTTTCCATTCTGGTCTGATATAATGTGGCTTCTGTCAGTCTGCATGAGTGCAGCTGTCATTCTGACAAACCCGCTACTGTGCAGGGCTGAGCTGGACACGTCTGTTACTCACAGACATCTCCGCTGCTGCCGGCCGGCCTGCTGGGCAGCGCGGGCTGAGCGAGGGGCCGACCTCAGCAGAAGCACGGAGGAGGAAAACGTCTCGCGCGGCAGAACCGGCCAGGAGGGGGCAGTGTCTTCTCTGATTTGCTCGAAAGAGACGGCGAGTTAAAAGACAGGACGACGACGACAGACAGGAAGGACGGGAGACAGGGTCCCTTACAGGAGGCTGAGAGCTGGACATGGAAAGCTTCCCCAAACGCGTGCAGTGCGACGAAAAAATTCCAACCCACCTCGCAATTAATGACTGATCAGGCGGCCAAAGCAGGGTTAAACAAAGGCACAGGCCTTCAGGACAGTTTTAAATCACTGTTACAGGAATCCCTCCACCATAGAAGCGGCACTTCCAAGCGTTTCACAGACCGATTCGTTCCGACATTCCCGGCATTCAAATTTCATGAATCCCGGGCTTTCGGCAATATCAATCTGTGAAAGCGCTTCCTGCCGACCGAATCTTAAGCCCCGATTGCAAAAAAAGTGCAGCAGTTAAGCAGAAAAGCACCAAAGCACCTCTCCTCTCAGTGTCCATGGCAACAGAAGCGGGACACGTCTCATGGCGAGACTCCTCACCCTCTGGATTGTGTCCTTCGGTGAACTTGTTAGGACCGGTCTTTCCAAATCAGGGAGCCGTCAAAATAAAGGTAGCCAAAAGAAAACTCTGGACGTAAATGACTTCTTGGAGGATGGGGGGGGTCACACAGAAGCTGAGAGGAGGATGAGGATGAAAGATGCAGGGAGACCCACAGAAGACCGGATGGGGTGGTTGTGGTGGGGGGGTCATTACCTCTTGCTCTGCCAGGTGTGAGGCACGCTGCAGATAATGGAGCTGAACATCAGTGCAGTGACGAAGGAGAACAGGACTAGATAGATGACCCCTTCCACTCCGTCATAGCAGAGGCCAGTGAGGGCCTGCACGTAGTCCTGATGGAGATAAGAAGCAAGACGCAGATGGCGCTGCTGAATAGAGAGCATATTCCAGCGGGCAGCTCTCCCAGGAACTCTTCAACATCCATCCATAAAAAAAACAAAAAAAAACATGCACCACCAGTTTCTCTGATCCCACTGAACTTACACTGCCACCTTGTGGTGAAAGGGTAGCTACCGCCGACTGGAACGGCAGATGAACACAGCCATGAGCCAGACCATTACGATGACCCCGTGAGGTGAATAACGTTGACTATCTCGTAAAAATGGTGCGTGTCAAGGTCTGGGATATATCAGGGGGTGGGTTAAGATTCGGTAGCCATTGCTGAAAGTTGAATGCAGAAGAAATGGGTCGGGATAAAGATCTGAGTGACGAGGGCCAAATCATTATGGGTCAGAGCGTCTCTGAATCAGCGGGGCTGGTGGGGAGCTCATGGACCTACTGAGAGTGATCAAAGGGGGGAGAAACCAGGAATCACTGACAGGCCGCTGGGCAGCCAAAACCCTCTGATGCATGATGGGAGTGAGGGCTACCCCGCCTGGTGCACACCAACAGAAGGGCTGCTGCCATTTTGAAGGACATGGGGGTGACGTGTCGCGCCGCATATAGCTTAGGAACCCCCTATTGTCCGGCCATAATGTTTTGGCTCATCGGTGTAAAAATTAAAACTTAAAACATCATTTACCGCTTAAAAAACAGTTTGCTGCACCCAGTTTAAAAGTTTACATTACTGTGATTTAATTTCCACTCAGCCATTTCAGGACCAATCCCTTTAAAACCAAGAAATTCTAATGGGCAACCTTATAAAAAGAATCTCTCAATCAACTTTCTTCAGCAGTGAACTAACACAGCAAACGCACAAGGAGCCAAGAACAGAAGAACAACTGAGATGTACTGATGCTGGCGGGCTGAGGTCACTTTATACTCACGCCCGCTGAGTTAACGCATAGCTGCAGGTGTGTATGATTAACAGCAGCTGTATCTGTGTGGCCTGTATGTGGCCGCAGGCTCAGTGACCTGCCCTGTACACAGTTCACACCTGCGTGGTAGGAAGACCACATGTAT
>JAABNY020000108.1:25097019-25107026 GCA_015164015.2 Brevimyrus niger | reverse complement strand
GGTAACAAGGCATGATGGATCCATGTTCTCATTCTGTTTATGCCAAATTCTGACTCTACCATTTGAATGTCTCAACATAAATCGAGACTCATCAGACCAGGCAACATTTTTCCAGTTTTCAACTATCCAATTTTGGTGAGCTTGTGCAAATTGTAGCCTCTTTTTCCTACTTGTAATGGAGATGAGGGTACCCGGTGGGGTCTTCTGCTGTTGTAGCCCATCTGCCTCAAGGTTGTGCGTGTTGTGGCTTCACAAATGTTTTACTGCATACCTCGGTTGTAACAAGTGGTTATTTTGGTCAAAGTTGCTCTTCTATCAGCTTGAATCAGTCTTCCCATTCTCCTCTGACCAGCTCCTCTAGCATCAACAAGGCATTTTCGTCCACAGGACTGCCGCATACTGGATGTTTTTCCCTTTTCACACCATTCTTTGTAAACCATAAAAATGGCTGTGCGTGAAAATCCCAGTAACTGAGCAGATTGTGAAATACTCAAATTGGCCAGTCTGGCACCAACAACCATGCCACGATCGGAATTGCTAAAATCACCTTTCTTTCCCATTCTGACATTCAGGTTGGAGTTCATGAGATTGTCTTGACCAGGACCACACCCCTAAATGCATTAAACCAACTGCCATGTGACTGGTTGATTAGATAATTGCATTAATGAGAAATTGAACAGGTATTCCTAATAATCCTTTAGGTCAGTGTATGTCAGCAATGTTATTAAGACCGCTTACTGTACTTTCATATAGTTTGTGTTGTGCCTTTCCTTATGTTAGAAGACACTGCCACCTACATTTATTTTCCCATCAAGACTATGATAATGCACTTTCAACCGGACATTCAAAGATTACAGCTTCTGACTCCAGCCAGAAGACGAAGTCCTCCAGTGTGCACAGCTCCGTCCCGAACATCCGTGTCGCAGGCGTGCTCCCCTGCACCGATGATCGCTACGCCCGCTGGACCAGTGATGAGGATGGTGAGCTGCGCAACAAGCCTGTGGTTACAACTCTTCATCAGCCCATGCCTTTGAAGGCAATGCCGTGTGGTGCAGAACTGCGAGGCCCAGCTGCTTGCAGACCTCGCCAAACGCCTGAGCCTTGAAATTGCACCACTGGATGCCGTGTTGATGGACGCATGGGGCTAGCAGCTCAAGCCCTAGTAGGTGTGAGATCCTGCTCTTTGTCTTGGATGTATCCAAACCAGTTGAAGCAGCAAGGCAGCTTCTCCAGTCTTTACGGCTCCTGCTGTGCCATTCACCACCCTCGGGACTATGAGAAGGAGGCTACGGGTCACTAGTAGCTGCCTCTCACCCTCCGGGACGTGCCAGCACTGGTACAGCAGCCTGTAAAGCTCCTCAAAGACCCTCTAGTGGGAGCGCAGTACTGCTGCTTAGCTGGGGTCAGGCTGAGGAGGGCGTGGAGCGCTTCTCCTTCGAGTCTCAGTTCCAGGTGGACCACCATCTCCACATCTGTACCATCTGACCCCGCCCTCTGTGTCTCTTCTCCTTTTGGCCTTTTTTTCCTTGATCCCCCTGACCCCCGCATAGCTCATGTGTTGAGTGATTATAAGTGATGCAGCTTGCGGGAAATACATGCAACTCAAAAACTTTTTAAGCACCTGATGAGAAAAGAGACCCCTAAAAGAACTAATCACATTACCTCTCTTTTTGCAACACTGCTTTGGTTACCTGTTTGTTTCTGCATTGATTCTAATGTTTTGTTACTAGACATCAATGCTGGACGTGGAAAGTAGACTCATATCTCAGAGTTTCTGATAGAATATCTTCCAAATTGGACCTTCAGGTCATCTGGTGCTGGCCTGCTTCCAAATGCTATGCACAAGAAAAATGGAGAAGCAGCCTATTGCTTTTTTGCATCTATGTCGTGGAAACTCCCTATCAATCGACAGTCATCAGGCAACATCTAGAATCAGTTCCAAATAGCAGCAAAACACTTGTTACTTTAATTTAACTGTTAGATATGGCTTACTTTTTTAATTCATACCATTTGTTATATTCTCACTGCTGCTATAACTCTTTATGCTTAATATTTTGTACCTGTTAGTTTTTATTTAATTGTATGTATTTGTTTTTAAAATTCTTTTTAAATTCATCAAATTCTTTATTTTTACATTTTGTTTCATTATTTGTCACTGCCGCACTTTGAGCTGCATTCAATTGTATGAAAGGTGCTGTATAAATAAAACCATTACTTGTAATAGCAGTGTAATTAGTAGAATAATAGCCTTCAATTGTTTGTCTGTTCTGTTCAGAATTCAGTCGGATGAATAAAAAACAAGAGACCCAACATAAGTAGCCCATTCTCACATGCATTTCATAAAACATGATAAAAAAGAAGGGCTGACTCAAACTTGTTAAATATCTGCAAAAAGCTCCACCATCATCTGTAGTGTTTTTGTTATGGGTAAGTGATTAGCTTAGGTAAAGATTCAAAGTACACTCTCAAACTGGCCTTATTCTGAGTATGGCAGATGCTAAAAATAAGATTGTTTAGTCATGTTAGATATCTTACAGATTAGTTAGCGCAATAAGCATTGATAAGTAGTGAAGACGTCATTTGGATTCACAATTATTCTTACATGGCAAATAATTAAAATCACACACATAGATAGCAGCAAGACAAGGAAGTGGAAGGAGTTTACATGAATAATGAAAACATTCCTTATTAAGATTGCAGTAGAATTGTGCAAAGCCTGCCCTGACTCAGACTCAGTGCTTACTGGTTAAAAGCAATCATTGGGCTTCATAAACAAGGTCTGTGACAAAGCAGCTTAAACTGGGCCATTCATTCATCACATCAGGTATTCTGTCCCCTGGGCACTAAGACCAACAGTCCCAACACTGCTGGAAACTGGGAGCCAGGGAGTCTTGGCCTGCTGACTGGATGGACAGCCTCCAGGAGGAGGTGAGCCAGAAGGCAGACTCAAGGGCAGAGGACTGAAGATCGCGGACTAGGAACCAGAGGACCGAAAAGAAAGGGGCAAATTCACAAAAACAAGGACACATAGAGAACTCCCAAAGACAGGTCACCACTGGCACTGGCCCACCAGCTGTGGAATGTCAGTTGCTTGGGATCATGAATCCCTAAACCAGAAACAGGCTAACCAAAAGCCCAAAGCAAGATGCTGGTCACCAAGAATCCCGACCCCTAAGTCGCTAAGCAATGCCTGCTGCAGGCATGGAGAAAACAGACCTTCTCCATCTAACCCCATAAAATAAACCTCTGACTGAGCACCAAATGAGTACTATGCTCTCAGAGCAATAGCAATGACTGAGCAGTGAGAATTGCTCACTGATTTGCTTAAATAAGCTTTGGCTCTAATTGCTACCAACACAGAGCAGGCTCATTACCTCATTTATTAATTGAGGACAGGTGTGACAAAACCAGGTATACCATACTATGGCTAAATACAGCAAGTCATAGCTTTACATCTAGGCTCTGTTTCATCTATGCATGATTTTCCTCTGTTTTTGTGAATTTATTCCAGGTAATCCAAGACTACTATGCGTGAGTTTGTGCATAGTGTACAAAAATGTTGAATCCAGTCCAGGTTGCACGTGTAAATTCGAAAGATACACTCTAGATCGCTACGGTTTTTATGAAAGGTCACAGTTACTGAAAATTGGTGTTTATTTGGACTTAATGACATCACATGAATGATTCATGCCCAGTAGTCTTATGATATGATTTTGTAATTATCACAATATCATGAATTCTGAATTTGCTGAAATGCATATTTGCATCCTTGTTACTCAATAGCCCCTCCATGAAACCTCACCCGGAACTGGGATACTGGGGCCCTGCCTTTGGAGCCAGGCCTGGGAGGAGAGCTCTTAAGCAAGTGCCAGGTAGGCAGGTCTTCACCCAAGGGGCCAGCCAGGCACAGCGTGAATAAACTATGTGGGACTGTCCTCCTCTGAGCCCACCACCCGCAGGAGGAGCCATAAGGGTGTGGTGCAATGTGGATTGGATGGCAGTCAAAGGCAGAGGCCGTGGTGGACCAATCCCTGGCTACTGAAACTGGATGGATGGGTGGATAAATGGATGGATGGATTTTACTTCATAGTAGCTGTTCAACATTTTTCCCCGTGACAAAACAAAGGCATTAAGAGAGATATTCATTCAACATTTTTTTAATCTGATAAGGACTGAAAATTTAATTGGCAATGTTGCACAATAGCAGACATTACAAAAAAAAACATGGTGATTTGAATGACAGATTTTCAACATAATGTCCAGACTCTCTATGACAGGATGTTCAAAGTTGCTGTAATTTCTTCACTATGATTTCATGATAAATAGACTCACTTGTTTAATTTTCATTACAACTCCTGTTTACAATGATATCAGGAGAGGTTCATTATCATGTCAGTGATGTTGAAAGTTACTGGCCAGAGAAGACACTTCCTGACAAGAGAACACATGAATTGAGAAAGATCCACTGTTGCTGATCTGTCTCTGACCCCTTATACAACCTTTATTGGAGAAATACCTTTAAAATTACTAGCGGGATATTTAATTCAAACATTCAATATAGGTCAAAAATACATGCAATACTTCCATATGTAAAAACATACATATGAGAAACATTCTAGGACAGTAATGATAGCAGTAAAAGAACAGCCAAGCTCACCACACATACATGCGGTACTAAGATCACGAGAGCCAACGGGAAGTATCACTAGCAGAAGCTTTAACTTCATTGTTAAACATCAAAATACTCAACATTACACTGACAAACTTGTGAGCAAACCTTTAAGAATAAAAAATGTACTTACAAATGGTCAAGTATCCTAGTTTTGTAATGTGACAACAAAAAAAGTTCCCTTTGGAAGAAATGTAAATATAGGTTGTGGGCAAAATGGAAGCAACTAACTATATATCTATATCGCGGCTGTAATAATGAGCACAGACACCCTTATCTTCAGAACACCACCACTACTTCTTGTAATGCTGTCATGCAAATTTTTCAAAAAGAAAAATCCATCTATCCATCTTCTGTTTATACTGGTTAAGGGCACAGTCCTGGAGATTTGGGGTTAGGGTACACCCTAGACAGGATGTCAGTCCATCACAAACACATATTCACACACACTCACTCACTTGCAATGTGGAGACACTATGTAGCCTAACCGTATGTCTTTGGACTGTACAGCAGTCCACAAAACACACCGGGAGAATATGCAGACTCCCCCCACACACACACAGCAGAGGTGAACAGTCATGCCTTCGCCCAGACCTTCCCAGAATGGTTAAGCAATATTTAGATTTAATTACTGGGGAGGGCATGGAAAGCATTTCAACCAAGGAGATCCCAATAGATAATTGATACGAGTGTTTATTTGTTGAACAAATGTAAGAGTATGTGTACAGTGATTTGGCCGTCGGTTCCATCAACTCTGAAGCTGCCAGTTCTGGCTGGGTGACTAGGCAGGAGGCGAGAGAGCCAAACCCTGTACCAGGATGGGGAGTTGAAGGTGGTGGAGGTGGGAGAACCCAATAGCTGTAATGGCAAAGAAGTGGGTTAAATTTACCCTTTATATAAATCCTGGACCGCTGTGATTGGACACACTGACATTCATTCGGTCTCCTTGTTTGAACTTTCATTTCTATAAATTTTTCCTGGTACTCATGAAACCACTCGAATTTGGATTATCAATGTGTTTGAGAGAACAGTAATTGCACCATAGGGCTTCCCTGGTTCTGGGAAATGGCCTCATATTCCTTGGCCATTATAAAGAACCCACAGAACAATCATGGGACCTACAGTTCTGACTCCCAATACTACTGTGCATCCTGTACTATGTATGACAGCTGGAAACAACATATTTCTGAATTGAAAGCATCTTTCAAATAAACATAAAATAGGATGTCTTGAGTTCATGTCACTTTTACCATTGCTGAGGGATCTAGATTTCGTGCTCCTTACACCAGCTTATTTGTCTATAGACCTTTTTTGTGACCAGAAAAGACGCAATGCAGACACCAGCTCCTTGACCTATATATATATATATAAAACCGTTAGTTGTGTCTTGTTACTGTAAAAACTTTGATCCAGTGAAGCCGTTGATCCAGAACTTTCAGATTCATACAGTATATCTACATCCAGATTGTCAGACCACCTTTACAGCTGACATTATGTTAATTGTTACTTAATATGACTTCAGCTGTTTCACTAGGGGAGACAAGAGCATGTCATACATTAAATTTTAGAAGTTTAGAAAATGCAGCATTGTGGAATTGTCATAACGATACCGAAAGTAAGACAGTGGTTTAATGTGCTTTGTATATTCTTCCCAAATTATTATTGATTTCATTATACATTAAATCATGTTGTCATGCATTAGGACAAGTAGTCAGTATTAATTGTTGCTTTAAACATATTTCAACAGAAGGCTTTTGTGTTAATTAAAAAGGGCAATAAGCTAAAATAAGGCAATGATCTACAGGCAATGACACATTGAAAACATTACATTAGACATAAGTCAAATGCATTTCAATTATCTTCCTACCTTATCTTGCCGTTACAGTATTAATGCTGTTCCCATTGCAGCTTACAAAAAGCAAGACACAGAATTGAAGACACAGAAAACCAGAAATAAAATGGACTACAAGGGGTCAAAATGAGGCAGGACGGCTAAATGATGGCAAGAAAGAGCTGAAATTGGATAGTAGGAAAGTAAAGCCAGTAAGCAAATATATACATAAATCAAAGAAATCCACTAGCTGGTAACACACACAGGAATCAAACATTACTAACCAAGGAACAGGACACGGGTAGGCACTTATACACACAAATAATGAGGACATGACAAGGGACAGGTGTGGGCCATGACTAATTACACATAACTGGGAACAACAGGGAACAGGTGTGGGCAATTAACAAAGACTAAGGACTGAAACACTAGGGATACATGTGAAACAAGACACTACTACATTACTACAGGCACAGGCAGGGATAACTAGAAACAAGGATACAGGTGAAAGATTTATACTGATATACCATGCATAATAACCTGGGGAAAAACAAAATTCAAAATATCTAATAACGTTTAGGCTTGCCACTGGCCAGCCTTGAACTCACAACACTGAGCATGCTCAGTTTATAGCTGCCCAATCAGCCCATTAGGCAGCATGCTGTCTGGAGAACATGGGAACACACAAGGAAGCAGAACAATGGCAACGCAGGGAAACATCAGGAAAGTGAAATGGCCAGTGACACCTGCCGGTCAAATGTGGAAATTATGGACTGAACAAGGCAAGAAGGCACATGAATTGGATGAACCATTTAAATATTATAGCTTCCTCTTCCTTAAATATGAACAAGCTCAACAATATCACAGGAGGAAGGGTGCAGTTTACTGTAACAGTATTTTTCAGCGGTGACCTCTAGTCAAAGAAATAAATTACTGTGTGACATCTTGCTCCTGTGACTTTTAGCCCAGATTGCTCCTAATTATAATGTAGCTGAAGATAATGGAGGCTGAAAACCAGCATTTACATTTTGGCATGAAGTCATAAACCAAGTGACCAACTAGCATAGCCACACATGAGTGTGCACTCGAGATTATTACTTAAAATTACCATTAACTGATGAAGCTTATCATTATTATTCATTTCAATGCTTAAAATTACTGCTTACATGAAGTTCTCTCTTCCTGGTCACTAAGGCAATACGCCAGACATAAAATATACTAGTGGTTACACAGAGTGAAATAAATGCATTATCAGGTACTCTTGGTGAAAATTACTTTGATTATAATAATTGCTTTTGAGGAGTCAAAAATGGTTAACAAAATTCATTTAAAAAGGGATTTTTTTACCCCTGGGAAATACTTAAACACGACGAACAGGTGCAGGCGCCATGCTCTCAGCTGACCCAGAAGGTCACTGTAGCAAAACAAGGCTGTTCATGGGGAGAGTCAGAGCCTAATGGAGGTGCCACGGAGGGTAGGGTGAGCAAGGTTGCTGAAGTCACAGAGGATGATTTTTTTAATATAAATATTGAGTAGAGGTCCTTCTGCGTGCCCCATAGGCTAACCCCAGGAATGTAAATTTAATGAGGTCAAAGGATAGAAGTTTAGAGAGCCTGAGGACCACATAAGCATCAGCACCTGAATTAGGAGTTGTGACAGGAAAGAAGTGGCAGTACCGGACGGAGGGAGCACTGAATGTGGCAGCGAAATGCTGGATATTTCTGAGAAAAAAAAAATGTGTGATTCTGCTCTTCGCAGTTCTAGCTGTTTCTGGTAACAATTTCCTTTTCTTTCTGGAAGGGACATTGATTTATGGAATCATTTTTGTTGTGTTCTTGGATAGGTGATTGTTTAACTGTATTTGTGGTTGAAATCATTTTTGACCACTTGCTAGAGTATTCACCTCATGTAGAAATCCATAGATTATAAATATCTTATGGTTTTCTGTTTGCACTCAAGCATTGATTGCCTAGAGACCCTTGATAACAGCATTATCCTTTAACTAGAGTAAAGAAATGGTTTTCATCTCCACATTTTAAATATACATTGTATCCATTTGGAAAAAGGAAGCAAAACCAAAAATGTATACAGTGGTAAGTTAAGAGTTCTTTTTTGACTACACATCCACACACTGCATTAAAATACCAGTATCCTTGGGCCCCTATACCACCTCACATAAATACAAATGCAATAAATAAATGTATGACCTGTGTCCTCCTGATCAGGAAAAAGGGTATAACCTACATGTTACAACACATTAATACATTTATCAGCCATAACATTAAAACCAACTGTCTAGTTTTGTGTTGGTCCTCCCCGTGCTTCCAAAACAGCCCAGAGCCATCCAGGCATGGGCTCCACAAGACCTCTGAAGGTGTCCTGTGGTATCTGGCACCAAGACGTTAGCACCAGATCTTTTAAGTCCTGTAAGTTGCGAGGTGGGGCCTCCATGGATCAGACTTGGTTTAGCACATCCCACAGACACTCGATCAGATTGAGATTTGTGGAAGTCAACGGCTTGAACTCTTTTTAATGTTCCCCAAACCATTCCTGAACAATTTTTGAAGTGTGACAGAGTGCATTAACCTGCTGAAATAGGCATATGCCATCAGGGAATATCATTGCCATGAAAGGGTGTACTATGACTGCAACACTGTTTTGGTAGATGACGTGTCTGGAAAACAACACAACTGGCCATCCACAAGATAGAACAGAAAATGTGACTTGTTTGATGCATGCGCTATTTTTTTGCTAATGAGGAGGAGGCAGGTGAGTTGAAAGTCGAAATTACTGTATAGGAAGCAACAAGGATTGACCATCTGAGAAATAAAAAAAAACACAGGAGTGGGAAAGAAAGCAAGAGGGAAACATGCATGAAGAATATGCAAAGAAAAAACAGATGGTCTGCTGTAAAAGGCTTGCCTGCGTGACTGTCCCAAACAGCACCACAGAGACCCAAGTAATTAATTCAGGAATTTAATCACATTCTTCAAATTAAAAATCCAGCTGGATTCCCTTCTCTCAAGACTTTCATTAGTTTGCATTCTCAATCCATCACAAGCTTCATGGCAAAGTATAGTACTACCTAATGTCAATTCCTGGGACAATATGTGCTGTAGTGTGTGGTGTAGATTACATTTTCAATAATAAAGATAAAATGTACTAAGAGTAAACATGTCAGGACATATTACGTTATAATGTTGATTGTGGCAGCTTACATTTGCACAGGATGTTTGAGTTTTGCTGCAGGGCTGGCTGTCCTTTTCACATTGTGTAGGAGTAAAAGCTGCCTGACCTGATTTTGGACAGTTTGTTGTCAGAAGAAAGACAAGAAGGTGATTTGACATCCCCTTAGACCATCAAGGGAGCAATGAGGATCCATGGCAAGTCGTGATAGAATCCAGAAGCGGCATAACTTCCTGACTTTGTCAGATGATAGATAGATAGATAGATGATAGATAGATAGATAGATAGATAGATAGATAGATAGATAGATAGATAGATAGA
>JAABNY020000108.1:25073412-25084697 GCA_015164015.2 Brevimyrus niger | reverse complement strand
GGGGTCTTCTGCTGTTGTAGCCCATCTGCCTCAAGGTTGTGCGTGTTGTGGCTTCACAAATGCTTTGCTGCATACCTTCGTTGTAACGAGTGGTTATTTCAGTCAAAGTTGCTCTTCTATCAGCTTGAATCAGTCGCCCCATTCTCTTCGCTCCTCTAGCATCAACAAGGCATTTTCCCCCACAGGAATCAGACCAGCCCGTCTGGCACCAACAACCATGCCACGCTCAAAATTGCTTAACTCACCTTTCTTTCCCATTGTGACATTCGGTTTGGAGTTCAGTAGATTGTCTAGACCAGGACCACACCCCTAAATGCATTAAAGCAACTGCCATGTCATTGGTTGATTAGATAATTGCATTAATGAGAAACTGAACAGGTGTTCCTAATAATCCTTTAGGTGAGTGTATGTACTATATAAACCAAATATGAAAGCAGCCATAAACATATACCCATATACCCATTAAAGAACAATACCATTTTTTAGTATGGATGAACATACTATGCTGTAAAAAGCACTTGGCGCTCTCTTTCACTTTTTGTTTTATGAAAGCAATGCTAACTGACTTCACAATTTTGCAGTGGACTAATCCAGTTTTGCATTGTGCAAAGTGAACTGCATCTCTGGACTTCTCTATTAATCAAGGTTGGTGCAATTATGTGGTACTCCTTTTTAAATCCTACTCGCCTGACCTAGACCTGCTTATGTCATGGGAGGGGATGGTGCAGGCGGGGAAAAGGATCACGAGACAACAGGTGTTTAAGTTAAAGTGAACGCAATGGGGAAGACATAAAATAAACAGACCAAAGGGGTCAAAAAAGCAAACAGGAAAAGCAAAGAGAAAACAACAATTAAACTGGGGAGCAGAGCAACACGGGGAGCAGAACCAGACAAGGGAACAGAGTAGAGCTGGGCGATATGGCCTCAAAATGAAATCTCTGATTTTTTTCACAATAAATTCGATTTTTGATTTTAATCGATTTTCCCCTCCCCTACTCAAAATCAGACTACAGATGACAAATAAATGGTTCAAAACAAGTTTTAATTTTAGCTCCAAAGTAAAATAAATAAATAAAAACTCACCACTACAAGACTGAACAGAGCTCAACTGGAAACTATGAATGCCTGGAAAAGCTTATCTACTGAAAAATCCTTCACTGGGAAAGACTGTAAATGAACAGACTACATTATATAATGTATACATATTGTCTGCATGAGGTGGGAAAGTTTTCTGAAATGCCTGCTATTTCATTGTTGTTTATAAAAATTCAATAAAAATTGTTGTTGAATCCTAGCTTTTCCACAGTATGTATGTATGTCTTTTGTGATATACATTTTGTGATATACAGCGTTTGTTATCGTCTTCCACCGTGCCCCATTCTTATCATATGGCACATAGTTTGAAAACGTGTCAAGGATGGTTGCTTGCTTAATTTTGGATGTTGGGCTGGTGTTGCGGGTTTTTTAATTTCTCTGGGAGCTGCAATTCTCCAACACCGCCGTGTGCCTGTGCTAAAGGTGCTGGAATAAATT
Organism: Brevimyrus niger; assembly: GCA_015164015.2. Lineage (NCBI taxonomy): Eukaryota > Metazoa > Chordata > Actinopteri > Osteoglossiformes > Mormyridae > Brevimyrus > Brevimyrus niger. Next base: position 25,083,164 of record JAABNY020000108.1, on the reverse strand, counting down.
TGTCGTGCAGCTTCCTTTGGTTGCAACAGTTTTTAAACAGACTTTGCAACGAGAACTTGTTTGGTCTCAGTGTTGTGTGGGAGTGCGTGTCCGACGCTGCAAAACCGAACCATTGCCGTGTTGTTTGTGAATCAGCTACAGTGTTTGGGTGCGCCGCACTAATTTACCCGTGAATAATGGTGTATCACATTAGTTCCGTTTTTGGCGCTCGCTTGTGAAATGCGTAATAAAATCGATTTTCATAAAAACACATCATCCTGGACTGTAAATTCCAATTAATCGATAAAATCGATTTATCGTCCACCTCTAGAACAGAGTAACAACCATGCGGTAACATACTGTAGTGTGTTTAAGCATTGGTTACGGAGGTTACTCCTATTTCCCATAACGGGAACTTTACAATACCATAATGTCTGACTAAAGAACAGAGCAGGGTCGGGCAATTAAATACACACAAGGCTAACAAATGATGATGACAGATAAGAATACTAACCAAATTAACTAATCAATGAAAGCACAGGACAACAAGCAACAGGTGGAATCAGAAACAACACAGAAACCAAGAAACAGGGAACACAGAAACTAGGAAATGCTGTATAACAGACACTAATACTAGGAAACATGAACCATATACTAAGGATACAATGCAAGGATAATTAAAGCAGAAACAGAACAGTACATAAGCAAAGCACAGCTTAACAGAGGGAAAAAAAGAAAATAAACACTAGGGGAAAACAGAAAACAAATAATTGAACAAAACAGACAAGGCTGGTTCTTGGCCAGCCTCAAACCCATGGTTGGAGAGTTCTCAGGCTCTGAGCCAACTCACTGACCTATGCAGCAGTCCAGGGAGCAGGGAAGCACACTACAGCTGAAGGGTTATGAGACATAGCTCATTAGAACACTACTGTGGTTCCCTGATGCAAGTGCAACCTGTTAATTCAACACAATACTACACAGTTACCCCATGAGTCTGATTTGGTTAATTTCGTTATCTCCCTACTTTTCTTACTGGAAAAGCTTATGAGTGGGCTATAGCCCTCTATCATCTAAGCAGTCCTATCTTCTATTCATTCCAAGCTTTCTCAGTATTATTAAGAGGTGTCCAATAATCCTTTGCATGGCAAGGAGGTGAGAAACCTGCTTCTGGAGCATCATCAATAATCCTGGCTTTCTTCTAAATCTACCATAAAATTCTGTTCCCTTGCCATTGCCTATGGATAGAAAGAACCTGAGCTCCTCACAACCTATGCCCTAGGCATGTGCCCAAACCTCTAAACAGAGATGGCATGGCTTGGATTGGAGGAATACTGTATATCCAATTGTCAATTTGTTTGGGCAGCCAGGAACAGATCTAGTGGCCACTAACTGAGACCAGTGCACCTTGCTTTCAGGAACCATACTGCCCAACAACTGCAGCCTCTCACTCATTCATTTGCATCAAATCCAAGCAGTTCAGAAGAACTCTCCTCACCCCAACTGAGTGATGGCCACGCATCATAAGAACATAAGAAATTTACAATTGACCTATCAAGCTCATTTGGGGAGAACTTAACTAATAGCTCAAAGTTGTTAAAATCATATCTAGCTCTGATTTAAAGGAGCCCAGCTTGCACTACACTAACAGGAAGACTAGACTATTCCATACTCTAACTACATGCTATGTAAAGAAGTGTTATTCTCTCACACTTGTGTTTTTACCAGAGTGCCCAAGTCTCACTTACCCTTCACTTCTGTATTCTTGTGATCAATAAGTTCTGTCTGTATTGTAGTGAACCCAGTCAAACCATCACACAGTGCCCATCCCACTCAGCTAACCATCTGCTGATCTGCTATAGTCATCTGTGATCCTGGACATCATTCACAAGCACTTCACCATACAAGTTATTCTCAACTCAGACTCCACTGTCCACATACCCTCCACCCTGATTGTCTCTGGGGCATCAGGAAACTTCATCGATATCATCTAGGCTCACCACCTGAATCTGCCCTTACAATGTGCAGCTCCATGTCTGCACATCCAGACCCTTGATGGACCGACTGCTTCTCTATTTTCCATTCTTCTTGACCTCAGCTTGTTCCATCAAGTGAAGATTCAGCTTTTCCTCACAATGTCTCCCTGTGATCCTGCTGTTGTAAGACACCCACAGCTGTGCCAACATGACCCCAGATCTCCTGGTGCACAGGAGAAATCATGACTTGTTTCATGACCTGCCTCTGACTACCTGTCTTTTCTACTTCAGTCAATAGTTCCAAAATTGCTCATGAGATTCTCATCTCCACAGAATACCATGATTAATCTTTGACATTGAGAGAAGAAATGTGTAAGTTATCTACAACTGCTGGTACCTCACTCCTCACTTGCTTAAAAATGGTGTCCAGTTGTGGATCATCAGCAAAGTGACACATGACATTTTAAGATTTTCCCAGTACCATTGAGTACTGCATAGGACAAGGGATCCATGCAGCTAGTTATCACCGCAGGAACCCAACTAGGACTACAGTTGTAATTCCAGACATAGACTATATTACCAGGCAAGAAACTTCCCATTTGGGTGTTTTTGTCATGACCTTGTTTCTGTTTAAGCTGTCTAATGTGCCTCTGCATCTATAACAAGCACCAACAATTAGGCTGTTTTTAGCGTCTAGTTTTACCCATTTAGCTTCCGTACTTTAATTATCATCATTGAGTTCCCTTTCCTGCAAGTTTTCTTTTACAGTGCAATAGCATCTCCCTTCTTGCCTATCTGGACCCTGCAGAACAGCGTGTAGCCATCCATATTATATTCTCCTCCGTCGTCACTCAACTATGTTTCTGTTATACCTGTAATGTCTTAAGATTCTAATGAAATAAACATCTCCAAATCATGAATTTTGTTTCTAATACTCCCAGCATTTAAGACAGTACAATCACTTGCTGGTATGCATGGCTCATGTCTAGTTTTGAAAACTGCATCCCCCCAGATAGTGTCTTGGATGATCTTTCAGGCATAGTATGGGGTACATCTCCAAGAGTGCAATTCTATTCACTGTCAGCTTGAGTCTCTGCAGAGTCTTATGGACCTGTCCAGTTTAAAAATGGGTACCACTGAAGCAGCCTACTCAGAGTATTTCGCTGGAACAATGATGCCTTTCTTTTTCAATCTGTCTATTTTCTGGTCCACTTTCACCCATATTGCATATGGCACTGATCGTGGTCAGACGAATCTTAGCACAGTATTTGGAGATACATGAATTTAAGCTTGGACCCCTCGTAAAGTACCCAACTCTTCTTCTTCATTTCTTAGCAGAACTCACTGTAGTGCTTCTTTCTCTGTTTTTAAATAGCTTTTAAATGCTTTGTCCGTCTTACCTGATCCCATGTTAATCAGATTTCTTCTAAGCATCCTCATCCTAAGAGGTTAGGTCCACTGCCTGTGACCGCCACAAGTGGCATTTTTTCTACTTTTCCCCATTTTTTCTGCTTTTAATATCAGTCATCTTTAGTGGGGGGCCTTTTGTTTCCCCCAATGTTTCCTGGAAATTAGTTTCATTCATAACATTCAGATTGCATCCAGTGTCAACTTCCAAACAAACTATTCTGCCATTTACCTCCATGTCAGCAGTATATGGATCTACTTTCCTGCTATTTTCATTGCTCATCTGTCCCACACTGTTTTTGATACCGGGCAGTGAGAATGCTTCATCTTGCCCATCACTTTCACCATGACTATCATCATCCTTTACTTTATAGGAATAATTCTTATTTCCTCCTCTTTCCAGTACTACTTTTATTAACTTTATTTTCTCCACTTTTACTCAGTTTTGTTCAAAGGGCTCTCGCAATATGTCCAATCTTTCCACAAGTATGACATTTTTCTGTCTTAAATCTACAGTCCACTGCTGCATGGTTCACTCCTTTGCATCTGTAGCATGTACTAATTTTAGCAAAATCACTCCTTCTATCTATGGTCTCTCAGCACTTTTTGTCAATTTGTGACACGGAAGAGCTGTAACTTTAATTTGCAAATGTTGCGTGTTTTACTTGCTGTCTCTACTGACAGTGAAATTTTCAATGCAGGGTCAAATGTGAGACTTCTTTCTGATAATAAACACATGGTTTCTGTCATTATTAATCCCACAAACTACTCTGTCTCTCAACATTTAAGTTAAAGTATCACTGTAATTATAGTCTTGCGCTATCTTGCATAGCTCTAATAGTGTACCTATTGTTGCCAATTGCCACCTCTCCTGCCTGCTTATAAAAGCTCCAGGGAAACTTTCATTTGGTCCAGATGGGGATCAAACCTAGTAAATCCTTGTCAGGGTCAGATTCTGCTGTCTCAGTCTTTCGTATCCCTTCCCCTTTGGGCCAGCAGACATCGCTGGCCATCCTGTCCCTCCTGCCAGTCTTTGTGTGGCTCCTGTTTCCTATCAGCCACATAGCTCAATATGCTGAGCATGTGACAACCTACAAATCCCTTTTGTCTTGTCTTTGAATCCCACCTCCTCTGTTTTTGTATTTTGTTCCCTAGTGTTTCATTGTATGAGTTTTTTATAGTTCCTGTTCCTTCTCATTTGTATTTGGTTTTGGTTAAATTCTTTGTGCCCATGCTAGTGTTTCTACCTGTTATTCCCCAGTGTTAGTTTCTGTTTCCCTGGTTAGTTCTTAGTTTCCCTGTTCAGTTCCCTGAGTTAATTAGTTCCACCTGTTGCCTGTTCCTGTGCCTACCCTTTTGTAAATTTAGTCTTTGTTTATCCCCTCATGGCCCTTTTGGGTTTTTTGTAGTGTTCTTAGTGTTTTCTGTTTTGTTTAATAAATCTCCATTTGTCCCAAGAGCCACCAGTAGGTCATCCATTTCTGTTCCAACCTACACTATGTCTTGTCCCCACTCCAAACCTGCCAGGATCCCTAACAATCCTGTTGTATTTTCATTGTCAAAAGATGGCTCATCAGCAAAAGGTTCTACATTAATGACGAGCCCATACCAACCATCCTGGAAAACTCCATCAAGGCCTTGGTTGATGGTACAATGCAGATCTCAAATACATTAGCAGGCAGAACAACTTAGGTACAATCAGCGGCCTCAAGCATATTATCAACACTGCTACCCCAGGGAAGCTGAAGCTTTAGTGCTTTCATTTTGGATTGCTGCTACACCTGATGTGGCCAATTACTCTTTATGAGGTCACCTTATCTTCTCAAGTGAGAAGGCTTGGGCTTCTGAGGTGCTTCAGCAGCACTGCCAATCTCTAGCCTAGGAATTTAAATGTGCCAAAGCAAGGCTGGAGATGACACAGTATCTTGGGACTCAATCATTAGAGGCATTACCCCAAGCCTAGCAACAGGGAAGAAATGGATTCAAGCCACAGTAGTACGGGATGCAAGATCTGCCCATCAACACTGGGAGATAGTGGGCTATGTCCAAAAAGGCAGAGGGGGCTTTGGCTTGGGCACAATGAAACCTATCTGGCAAAAGGCAACTACAACTGATTGCCAGCACCTTCTGGTGGAGGGGGTATACCACCAGGAAGAAGCAGCCAGATGTGTCATAGCAATATACCAAGCCAAGCAAGGCTGCTGGATGTGGTGGGAGGGCATTGAGAGGAGGAAAATCTCATGAAGTGAGCTGTGGAGCATGGAGTCAAACAGGCCCTGCTTCATTATTAGAGCCATATATGATGTTCTGCCCTCTCCGAGAAAGTTAAATTTCCGAATGTGAGAGGATCCAGCCTGTCCCTTGTGTGAAATTCTTGCAACGCTCATACACATCATGGTTGATTGTAACGACAAGCTGCTGAGGTGATTGGTAGCAAAAATGAAGCATAAGAGAGTATTAACTAATGTTATGCCTCCCAATTCCCAGAAAATGGTCCCACAACCACCATTCTTCATCCAGGAACATGAGAAATTGGGGATAACCTCTATACTTCTGACTCATGCCTTCTAAACATGGCCAAGGCCTGCAAAATGTGTTGACCTTAGCCAGAGACTCAATTATCCATTCAAAATTGCAAGTCTTCATTTTTGAGCTGACAGTGCCTTGGGAGGATGCTGCAGATGAGGCATTCAAATGGAATAAACTGCATAATGCTAACCTTGCAGCAGAAACAGAGAAGCAAGGTTGGAAAGTAACAGTTTATCCAGTTGTATTGGGAAATTGAAAACTGGAGGGACCCTTGGCGGCTGTGAGGCGGAAGCCGCCGGAGCAGCAGGTGACCGCGAGGTCGGAGAAGGGGCTAAAGGGGACGCTGAAGGTGGCGAGGAGGAAGGCATAGGGGTTGGCAGAGAAAGTGAGGAGGAAGGCGAAGGGAACATCAGCGGAGAGGAGAAGAGAACCATAGCTGCGGTAGGCAGAGGCACAGCCAGCCCGGGCGCAGGCGACCAATGAGTCGCAGGCAGGGGACCCAGGCCCTGGAGCAGGAACCTCAGGCGCGGGGACCTCGGGTGCCGAAGCAGGAACCTCGGGTGCCAGAGCAAGAACCACAGGAGCTAGAGCAGGAACCACAAGAGCCAAAGTGTCAGCCATTGATGTGGAAACCTCAGGAGGTGGTGCGTTGGCCACTGGGACTGGAACCGCAGAGGGCAGAGCATCATTCGCCAGGTCTGGAGCCTTACAGGGTGGCACATCGGGAGTAGGCACCAGTGCATGCCAGTGCATCACCTCCCATGACAGAGGGCTGCCAGCTCCCAATGACTCACACAACCAGGCCCCCTTCTCCAGGGACTGCAGGTGGGGCACCTTCAACCTGGCCCCTGCCCTTCTTTCTACCCTGCTTAGTGAGGCCCTGATGCTGTGTGGCAGGCTGGTCCTGCTGTGGGGCCTCCTGATTACAGTGTCGAGCAGCCCTGCACAGTTGCTCCTGCACTGTGATATGGGTAGCCTCTCGAATATATGCCAAATAGGCTGCCTCTTCCCGCCACTTGTGGAGGTCCTTCATGAGCTGGGCCTACAGAGTGAGGCAGGCCTACTCGCAGTCCCACATCGCAGCGTCCGCTTCCTGCAGCTCGCAGTGCTTCTGGGCCAGATAGGCTTCCTCCCAGCTGAGCAGCACTCTCACAGCCCTGGAATGCCACCTCAGCTGCCCCAATACACGCTGCCGGTGCTAGAATACTAAAACCTATATGGTCAATGTTGAACAAATAAGACTCATACAGACATGTGAGAAAATTAGAACACCCCATGAAATAATCAGCTCTTTATATGAAATGTTCAATCATGTTTGATGAGTTTCTGGAAAAGAAAGTGACTTAATTGCAATTAAACAACACAAATTGTCCTTTTTTACACATCAAAAAAACATATGAACTAAAATGTGTATTTTAATGGATGAAAAAGTTAGGACATCCTACCCCCTAACAACTAGTGTTGCCCCCCTTGGCTGATATTGGCTGATAGTGAGACGTCTTTCGTAGCCTTTTACCAGTGTCTGACATTGATCAGAAGAAAAAGTTTGCCCTACTCCTCAATGCAGAATTCACAGCCCACAGCATCTCAATGGGATTAAGATCAGGGCTCTGACTTGGCCATTCCAGGACTCTCCACTTCTTAGTTTTTAGCCAGTCCTTGGTGGATTTGCTGGTATGCTGTGGGTCATTGTCATGTTGCAATGTCCAGTTTCGCTTCAGCTTTATTTTTTTCACAGATGGTTTAACATGTTCTTCAAGCACCCTCTGATTCACAGTAGAATTCATGATGGATTCTATGATGGTGAGCTGGCCAGGTCGTGCTGCAGCAAAGCATCCCCAAATCACGATATTGCCACCTCCATGCTTCACAGTTATGAGGTTATTTTCGTGGAAGGCTGTATTTGGTTTACACCAAACATGTCTTCTGTTCTGGTGTCCAAATAATTCAATTTTAGACTCATCTGTCCAAAGACCATTATTCCAGAAGTCATGTTCTTTGTCTACGTTCGCTCTGGCAAATTTCAGTCTGGCCTTAATGTTTCTTTTAGAGAGCAAAGGTTTCCTCCTTGCACACCTCCCATGAAAGTCAAACTTGTGCAGTCTCTTTCTGACAGTAGGGGGTGAATTTGCTTGGATGGCCAGACCTAGGCATGGTGGCAGTTCTTTTGAATGTCCTCTACTTGTAAACAATTTTCCGGATGGTGGAATGTCTGATGTCAAATTCTTTTGAGATCTTTTTAAATCCCTTACCAGTCCTTACCAGCGACTACAATCTGCTTTCTGAGGTCATCAGACAGTACTTTAGATCTCACTATGGTGCTCACTTCTACACTTCAACATTCAGGAGCACACCAAACTAAATCTGCAGTTTAAATAGGGCAAGGCTCCTTTAAAATGCTGGGTAATGATGCACTGATCATGTACACCTGACATGATACACCTGTGTGTGGTTTTAACCATTTTAAGTGGGATAATATGTGGGGGTGTACTAATTTATTCCTCACCAGAAATTGCATTCTTTTCAAATTACATTTCACGGAAAGTTTTACAAAGGCTTTTTAATTTTTTTAATTGTTTAGTTATATTATTTAGATCCCTCAGTATCATTGAAATTGATATTACATATCCATATGTCCAAATGTACGGGCTTTCATAGGGTGTCCTAATTTTCTCTTTTTACTGAATGTGTGTTCTGACACCTCGTTAAGACCACTGTCCGGCAAGCAGGCAGGATGCGGGGAAAGATAAGGCAAGCAGACGAGGATCCAACAAACGGGTTTGTTCCAGGTGTACAGGACAACACGATGACTAACATTAATGACAGATCTGGGGCCTGGTTCACAAAGCAGGATTACTTGCTTAGCCAGATAACTCGCCAGATTTAAGGTAGTCTGGGCTAAATAGACCTTATTTTTATCAGGTTACATTTAGCCCAGACTACCTTAAATCTGGCAAGTTATCTGGCTAAGCAAGAAATCCTGCTTTGTGAAACATGTCCCCGGGGAATACTTACTCAGACACAGACTAAATACACAAGACAAGCCGAAAATAACAGGAAACAGGTGATCACAATCGGGGTAGTACATGTAGGTAATGAGGGGGCGTGGCACACACGAGGTTTGAACAAGAAGGTCATGACCACCATTGTATCATACACAACGTTAATTTTTTTCAATAATTTCAGCCATTTCTGCTATGGTAGCTGTCCTGTCGGACTGAACCAGACTAGTTAGCCTTTGCTCCACACATGCATCAATGGTCATTTTTTGGACCATTTATGATAGGTACTGGCCTCTGCATACTGTGAACACCCCCAAAAATCTACTGTTTTGAAGATGCTCTCATGCAGTCATCTATCACAATTTGGCCCTAGTCAAAGGCGCTCTGATTCTTACACTTCCCCATTTTTCCTGCTTCCAATACATTAACTTTCAGAACTGACTGTTCACTTGCCTAATATATAATGGCACCTGTGACAGGTGCCATTGTAACGATATAATCAATGTTATTCACATCACCTGTCAGTGGTTTTAATGCTCTGGCTGACTGGTGTATGTAATAAAATATCTGAAACACATTCAAGTAATGCCAGAGTGGACAGTCTATGTTTGTTTGAAATAACACATACATGATATACCTGAGTGCAGACTGGTGCAGATGATGGTCTGCTGCTATTGATGGTCTGCTGTTTAAATGTACCCTATCAATTTCATATGACACTCTGTAAAATAAAATCTGACCAAGAAGATCTATCTTATTTTTTTTTCCCTCAAAACATCCTGGTATATAATTATTGATTGTTTCTTCAATTTCCATTCTGGGAATTCAGGAGAATAAAAAATACATATTGAAACATGCATGT
>JAABNY020000108.1:25060370-25073312 GCA_015164015.2 Brevimyrus niger | reverse complement strand
ATGGAAGCTTGTTTTCACCTCATGAAAAAAAGATTGCTTATTTGTGACTCTTTTTCATAACTGTGGCTTTATTTCTCGAAATTGCAACTTAATTATTGGAATTCTGACTGTTTACCTTTTTAAGTGCTTTTTTGACTTAAGCTCCTGATGGGAGAAAAGACCCCACAGGTTGTAAGTTTGTATACTCATGCATTTTATGGTACACATGGCAGCATGTTCTTGCTAATTCCTCATAAAGTTAGCTAAACTATATTCTTAATCACACTTTTTTCTCGCAAAGAGCCCTTTCTGTGAAGTCTAACACACTATTAACCATTTTATATAATACATAATTTGACAACAAATTGTATGAAAGAACCAAAAAATTTCAGCTGCATATATAGAAGTTGGATGCATTGTGGATAGAAATATGTTGTTGAACATGCTGTAATGAATTTTTCATAAGTCACATATTCATCTGAATTTCCATTGATGAAATGACATTGACTCACCATTGAACAGATGATAGACTAATGATGCAATACCAGGACATGTAAAATAAAAAACCCAATGTACTGTATTCATTTAGCATGAGAGGTCAGAGGACAACTTTATATTAATGCCATATTTTATAAATATAAAATGGCACTAGCAGTATTTTTTGCAGATTCAAGGATGCATAGTGAGAGGCAGGAAAACCATTAAATAATAATTCTGGCCAGATCGGTGTTATTTTATGTGTTTAGGACCAAGTGCTGGTGTAGGACATAAAAAATACATGCTTTACCTTCTTAAACCACAAATAACTAGCATATATAATTAAAATGAGCATAATTTCATAAATTAAATTTGTATATTATTTTTTTTTAATATGAAGGGAGGTAGGGGGGCTCAGAAGCACTGTAGGGCTATTGCTTCGAAGTTTAATCCTGCCCCTTCGCTTCAACATATGCGCCCCTAATATTGTGTGGGTCTCCATTACTTGCAGCCTGTGTTGTCGCTTGGGTAATCTTGGGTAAGCTTCTTGTAACGCAAGTTTTTGGAATGAGATGATTTACTGACAAAGAAGTATGGAGTATAAAACACATTTACTTTTCCAGGTAACTTTAAAAGTTAAGAAAATTAAATTCTATGGCAGGGTTCTTGGTATAAATAGATATAAAACAAGTCCCATAATTTCTTATGAAATGTGAGATAAAATGTGATATTTTGTCTAAATCCAGGGAAAAAAATCACCCGCAAAAACGAAAGTGTTTTTCCGTTGCATTTGGCACCCTACAAACAAGAACCTGGACATTTCACAGTTCTGGAGTTCTGTGAGTCAAGAAAACCTGATAACAGGTGGTGTCGTGGGCTGGCAGATGGTGGTTCTTGTTAAAGGCTCTGGTTTTATGACCAAACAAACACAGGTTCAAATACCAAAGACTAAATTTCTACTACTGTTTCCCAAATGCATATAGATATAAGCAGTCAAATACAAACTGTATCTCGAAAGTTAATTTGATTAATAGCATGTCCTCAGAAAATAACGTAGTTTTTTTTCTTAAGTAAGGGAAAGAATACCTTCAAAAGACCTTGGGTTTTTCTTAGTTGTGAGTAAAAGAATTCTGGGGGAAAAAACAACACATTTTCACATCAATATCAAAAGTTTTGAGCCAAGTGGTGTTTCAGAACCTGCCAAGCTATTGAAGGCCAACACAGGGCTGACAATAATTCTTTTCTCTTCTTATTTTTAATCACTTTTTTGTCACATTTGTCACATTTAGGTGTATGGCATAGATTTGTAGTTGTAGGTGTAAATGTTAAATCACACATTTTCAACAGTGTCCTATTAAACTGAAGTATTTTGTAGTTTCATGAAAGTCTCCATAGGTCAAAAACAAATTTAGCTACTTATGTGGTCATGTTATAAACAGTCATGTGCTCAGCCAAGCAGGAGTTCAGTAATGCAGTTTTTAAAAAACTGTTTATATATCTGTATAGGCCTAGCTAGTATTGTTTTGACTGAACATAAAATGTTCTTGACAAGATTTTCCGCACCGAATGCTTCTTACAGTGAAATGTGATAGAATTTATCTTTGATATCAGTTTCGGAAGTACATGATGTGTACTGCCAAAACTACAAACACTGAATGAATGGATGAAATAAACTGACTGACAGGATGAATGGAGGATTGAATGAATGAAAAATTAAATGAACCCGCATATACCATATTACCACATTTACCCTACAGATATTACGTGTCATGATGTAACCGAAATAAAAATTTCAGAAACAAATTCGGTATCAAAGACACTGTGGTAAATTCTTATTGAATAAATTATTTAGAAATATATTTTTACTGGTTCGGGATCATTCTAGGTTTCATGTTTCGCTCCCCAAACCTTATGCCTAGTTATAATTGTTATTTATATCTATTAATACATAATGCATTTCAGTTATAGATTCTCTACATGGCTGTAAAAACTAAATTCAGCGCCTCTACACGTAGCAGCCCCGATTATTCTTCGGCGCTAGGATCCTGGGGATGTGCTCCGATTCTCCATCCCCTCCCCTCCCCTTCATCTAGGTTTTTTAAAGTCGCTGCCAGACCCCGGCTCACATGTTAGTTACTTCCTGGATGGAAGAATGGGAAGCTTCCAGCGCAGCTCTAACAATTCCCTTTCTGTTATTGCGAGAAGCGCTGCATCTCTGTCTTGCATAGACGAACACAGCTAACCAGAGAACTGTCCTCTACATCCCCGCTACAGGAACTGAAAGGGCTGCATGCACGATTGTGCCTGACATATTTAATCTCCGAATTTGAAGGAACTGCTTGCATTAGGGAGATTTTGAGAAGAAAACTTGTTAATCTTCCGGTGATATTTAAAATATTTAACAAAACCGAAGCTTGTAACAAAGTTCATTACACTGACACGGCGGCTGTGTTTACTTGTTTTGATTTTTTAAATTTCCTTTACCTAGTAATTTTGTACACTTTGTCAGCTGTTGCCTTTCACTCTCGATGAGTATTGTGACATGCGGAGACTACTGCAATCGTGTTGGTGGATCTCGTCTTTAATTTTCTCATCCTTCGTGCTCCTCAGGGCCGAATCTCATCCTGGTAAGTTTTGTGATTTACAGTTATATTACCCAAGGCTGCAGTATAATTCATTTAAAATGTCCCATTAAACTGAAATAGTTCACAACATGACATTTTAAAATTCAATTAACATAATAAAGCCATTCGTCAATCGTTTAATATTATTAATAACATACTTGAATCAAAGCTGTTCGCTAAAAAGGTGACTTTAGATAACTGCTTGTTTAACTGAAACATTTTAGTAAATTTATGATTTTTTTTTCTCCTAGATTGGAGACTGCTAATGACAATAATCACGCTGGCTGCGTAAATTAATTTAAAATCCATGTCTATAAGCATTAATTTGTTGATAAAATGTTTAGGATAACGATGTAGTTTTCCTTAGTAGGCTGCATTTATCATATTTTTCGTTGGAAATAATTTATGAAATATATTGTTTGACAGTTAAAACGCAAATAACAGTTACGCCAGATATTACATAAGTGATGACAGCAATGCTTCTAATGTCATTTTTAAGTAGCGAGCAATGTGCATGTTATTTACATGAACGTGACGTATAATAGCGAAATTAATATAAACATCATCTAAAAATGTAGACAAAACACAAGTAAATGCGGGTTCGACTTCAACCTTTCAGGTGAGCAGATAATTACGTGGTTTTAGGTGTCAGTTTCATAATATCAAACACCGTTTTCTTGCTCGTGTTCCGGACCTTTCGATGCCAAAAAACCTCAATGAATTCATTTGTTTTGGCGCAGTGCTTTTTCTAGCAGAATCCCGAGTAGATGATGACCGATGAGTTGCGATTATGTTGCAATGGTGATTGTATCCGCCTGGCCGCCTATTGTATTCCGTCGGAAGGACAGGGACGTTTGCGGAGGTGATCGCCAACTCCAGAGGATTAGAGAAACGGAACATGTACGTCTACGTGTGTAATTTGTAAGCACGGAGATTAGGAAGAAGGGAACAATTGAATGGATTTGGGTTAATGTTATCGAGGCATGAAATAAATTAGGGTGACCTTGATTAAAAGATTGAAATATACCTTGAGAGGATATAAATATTAGTGTGTGTCTGTGTACACCTGTTGAAAGAGTTCAGGTAAAATTAGGGCAGTGACAAGACAAATCTGGTGGGTTAAGACCTTCCATGCTGAACTTAACACGGTAAGGCATTTGCCCTATGACTTGCGTGTTTGGCTCATTTGTTATTGCAGTTCATTTGTTGTATGTGAAGATCTGAATTTTGCACTGAAATTACCCATAAACCCCACACTAATTATAGTGCTAAATACAATGAGTGTAACTTTTACCAGTTGACTTTTTCTTAAAATAGCTTTCTTGTTTAGTCAAATGTTGACAGATTTTAAAGCAGGGCATATTCTAAAGTGTCTATCATTGCAGCTTTACTTGCTTTTTACTGTAAAATTCTGCTTTATGATATCTCATTGTTATATTTAGTGACACAGAACTGGCCAGATTTGATCTGTTTTGAGGAGTAAGCGTTATACCTTTTATGCTCTTTTCATTGATTTCTAAACCAATGCTAGATGCTAGGAAATTATATTACCCCACCCCCCAAAAAAAAAAAAAAATTAAAATAAAATAAAATAAAAAATGGGGCAAGGATGAGACCATATACTCTGCAAATATTCAATGTACATTAAAAATCAGCCATTTAAAAGGAATGTAAAGATTAGACATATGCTCTTGTTTGAAGTTTAAAATATTCAATACATCTTTTATGGTGTCATTTTAGCCATATATGTATATGTGTGTGTTGCTTAAAAAACATCATTTACTTGAAATAACTCTGAATAAAACCTGGCTGATATGATATTTTTCACATATTACTGCATCATTCAGATACAGTCCTTACAATGCACCCTTCTCACATGCAGTGCACCATTTGATCCTGAGATCAGACACTTTCCTGGTGTGTTAACTTGATTGGGCAAGGGACACGAGTTTAGGGTGCTTCTAGCAGGGGGGGGGGTTCTTCTTCAAGCTACCTGCCATGCTTCTGAGTATTGAATTTCTTTCCTGACCTTTCAGTCGACCATCTCCGTCTTTCATCCTCTTCTGATCCTGCAGCGTAGCAGAGGAGCGATGAATCAAATCAGAGGGATCGCATGGGGGCACTCTGCTGTCCCGCGATATGTTGCGGCTGCCAGGAGCAGCCATGCCTGCAGCCTGTGTGGGCTTCATTACACCTGTGATTTATGCCCCAGGTACATGGTGGTGTCAATGGTGGGACAGAGGTTATAACAGTCAAGGACTTGCCTGTGTCGCTGCCTGACATTGATATTGTTGTAGTTGGTGGGCTGCGTCAGGTGCAGAGATCATCAGGATGCCAACTTGTAGGACTTGCAGGAGGAACGAATGTAAAAGGACTCGCGCAAACATCAGCCTGCCCCTAGTAGCTACAAGTTGTCTGCGATTGGAAACCGTACAAATTCAGATTCCCGACTTTTGATTGCTGTCAGAAACACCGTGGATCATATAAAGTGCAAGGCAACCCACTTTAACTCCTGTTTGTGTGGGACGTGCTGTCTTGGAGATCACAAAAAACCAAAGATTACATAAGACTACAGTAATATTGTCAGTAAATACAAAGCCAATATTTTCTTTTGTCTGCCTTGTAAACAAGGTGTACTGTAGTAGGATAGCAAAAACGCTCAAGTAAAAAAGCTTTGTATGGGCCTATAAGCAATTTTGCTCTGTATTTTTATGCTATTAATTATTTGTATAATTATACAAATAATTATTAGCATAAAACACAAATTATAGTAGATTGTCGATATATTAATATACAAACACACAAAAGTGTATTAGTAGCTAAAACAATGACATTTGTTTTGCTGGCAGTTTTGTATATGTATTTTTTTTTGCCGTCTGATTTTCCTTTATGCTGGGAGATCACAGTGGCTTCTCCATGCTCTGAGCATATTACAGAAATGCTGCTGTGACTCTGTACAGTACAGCTACCCCATTCTTTCTCAGTGTCTTTGTTTGCCTGTCAAGGCTCTTCAGATTATTCAGTCTTAGAATTACACCTGTTCACTGATATGTGGCCACAGGTCTGATTTCTCCTCCAATGCACAAAAGCCTTATTTGCAGCTACCTGCATGGACCCCGTTCTTTGTTCATGGTGAGCAATGTTTTTTACAGACATGCTGTGCTACCGAAGCTGCAATTTCTCTCAGTATATTCTTTGGGGTAAATTATGTATGCCAGGAATTTATATTGTATTTTTTTTGCTATGTATCAGGCTGCTGCAGTTCACTTATCTGCCAGCAGAGTTTTCAGACCTGGGGTGGACCATTGCAAGCCCTCCTGGAATGAAAGTTGTAACTGCTGTTACAAAGAAGAAAAAGAAAAAAAATAAATAAATAAATAAACGAAGACTTTCCAGAGAATACGTATGAATCAGAACTCAGAACTATCCTCTGCATCTTTTCTATCTTTTCCATTAGGTATGTCAGTGCTGCAAGAGAAAAAAACATTACAGTATCAATATAGAACTTTTTAAACACTGAAGTGGGGTGTACCCCACACCCAGCACTGTCCCCTTCAAATACACAACAGCAAAAGTGAGCCGAGCATAATGAAAACCTGCACTGAGAGCATTTCAAGGACCACTTGTGGAACAAAGGGTATTTGTTATGCATTCGTGGTTCTTCTGTCTTTCTCATGGTGCACTAATAATGCAGAAGAAAGCAACGTTATGCTAATTCAAAGACTGAGTGATCGCAAAGTTTATTTATTCATCTATCTATTTATTTATTGTTGGTCCTCCCATGTTTTTTGACTTTTTTGACCTGGGTACAGAGAGACAAGGTGAATGGCTAAAATTTACAAAGTAGTAAGACTGAAGCAATAAAGTTTATGTAATAGACTGGTTCTCATTATAAAATATTCCTTTTTGGGTCATTGTGGGTGGCATGGTGGTGCAGTGCTTAGCACTGTTGTCTCACACCTCTGGTACCTGGACTTGAGTCTCAGCCAGGGTCCCATGTGTATGGGATTTACATGTTCTCCCCATTGCCTCATTTCCACCAACACAGAGCCGGTGCTGGGCTGGTTCTTGCTTGGTGCTTTTTGAGAACCTGCACGCGTTTCCACTGGTTTCGAAAAAAAAAAATAGAACAGAAATGTTATGGCATTGTAGGCAGAAGTGAAAGTGAAGTAAAGGTTAATCTGTATTTTGCTTTTTTTCAATCTGTTTTGGATTTTTGTAGTTTTTATAAGCTTCCGAATCGAAAAAAGAAATTCAAAGTATGACTCAACACGCTGTCTCTATTGCCTGTATCCACTTTTGTATCCATAAAGGCTCCCCCATCTGTATGTGTTTATTCTCGCTGGCTGTTTTACCGCTGTTTTAAAGAATTGCACAATAAAAGTCTGCTAAAAACTGACTTTGCAGTCCGCCTCATATTTGATTTATTTGACCTGCGACATATTTATGCTTTATTATTACATCTGGCCAGCAGATCAATCTTTCGTTTTCCACAGAATAAAAAACAATGCAACATTGCATTATTTATGTCAATTTTACTGTTTTAGTGCAAGTTAATATTTTATCTTATTTTCAACAAATACAATCCATACTATTTTAAGGTGTTTTACAACATTTAGTTTCCGTAAAAGCTCCCCGTCTGTGTGCGTTGGTTTATTCTCGCTCGCTTTTTTACTGCTGTGTTTTTAAGGATCATCCAATAATGCTAAAAACTGCTTTTTTGTGGTGGAAACGTGTTGAACTAGTTCCGGATTGGGGAAAAAGTCCAGCACTGGCACCATGTTGGTGGAAACAAGGCACATGTTTTCCTGGGGTTTCCTCTGGGTACTCCAGTCCAAAAACATGCTATGGTGAATTGGAGTAAAAAAAATTTAGGATTGCAAATGTGAGTGATTGGCACGAGCGTGCCCTGTGTTGCCTTGGCATATCATCCTGGGTTTTTCCCTGCCTTACGCCGGCAGCCTCTGGTTTAGGCTTTGGGTCCCCCATGACCCTGCAGAGGACAAGTGGTTACAGAAAATAGATGGTAAGGTAGATTAATCAGTGTGCCATCCCTGTGTCTAAAAGGGGACCATAGGCTGTATGCAGTCTTAGTGTTGTGTAATTTTTGTATGTGAAATTTAGGAGTCGTTACAGGCAAATGGAATGTTACAGGTGAAATTACCCATAAACCCCACCTTAACAAAAAAAAATGTTCTATTTTATTATCAGCAAGTCTTGGTTTCTTGTAGTGTTTTTTATGTTCCTGAAAACCAAAACAATGAACATACAGTGCCACAAATCAGAGAGACAAATTTCCCAAAATCCAGTAATGGAAAAAAGGCTCTCATCAATTATAAATTTATACCTTAGTCTTTTAGAAAGTTTGCATATCATGAATACAAAATTAAAATTTTTGCTATTTTTTTAGATTGTGTTGCAATTTTGACGTTTAAATTTGTTTAGCCGAAAGTATTATTTTGGTGAACAGAGTATACATTGGGGTGAGTACTCAGTTTGTGCTGGTTCTCTTGGTCTGTTCTGTTCACATAGATCAGGGGTCTCCAACTCCAGTAGGTTTTCTATCCTACCTGGCTTCTAATGAGCCACACCTGTTCTCAGGTAAATACCAGGGCCAGGTGTGGCTCATCAGAAGCCAAGTGGGACAGAAAACCTACTGGATAGTAGCTCTCCAGGGTCGGAGTTGGAGACCCCTGACATAAATAGTATTTGGTATCTAGTGAAAAGATTCTCTGAAGTATCTGATTGCAGAGTTTTGATCAATTTTCTTGTTTCAGATTCCAAAAATGCTGCAGAACAGTTTAAACAATTATACTTTTCATTAATAAATGAAATTTGATCACAAATCTGGACTGAGTGTAAGATCCAAAAAATACACCTCTCTCCCATATTTTTATTCAGCTTAAATAATTTAATTTATAACATGGAAAAAGTATGGCTTCAACTGGTAAACAATATTTCAATATTAATATAGGGTACAGCTGGCACTTACTGTTTGTCTAATGGAAAACAAGAGCAGATAATCACAGGACAAGGCACTCAATGCTGGAATATGTTTTCTTTTCCCCTCTAGCATTTGTTACACTTCCTGCTGTTGATGTTACCTTGATTCTTTGCATCTTAACAATTTTCACAGCTTAGTGTCATGTTAATTTTGGGGTGTTTTGTGTCTGCATTGATATGTTAGTGCTAAAACTGGAAACTTATGACAGTAAACTCTGATTATAATAATATAAAAGATAAAATTTTCATAAATGGAAGATTTCGATCATTTGCACATGATAGTTAAAGTGTGTGCCCACCACCAGAGGGAGTATTTTGAACAATAGTATGTCCGGACAGTATTTTGAATTAATAGTTAAAAGCATCATAGGATAATCAAATAGTTACTTTACGCTGCTGGTTCATTGTCAGTAATATTTAGCAGAGTATGCTTCAATGAGTATTTTTGTGTTGTGAAATTTAACCAAGTAAATCATTTAATCAACTTATCATTGACTAAGCTACCTAAAGTTTTAAATGCCTTGTAACCACTGTGTGGCTGCCATTTTCCATCATTACGCTGCGTCCCTGAAGATTAGGATGATGTTCGTCTTGGTTTTTGGTTTTAGCTAACTACTGTACATCTTTTCATTTAGCTACTGTCTGTCGCCTTCAGCCAAATAATTTACGTCATGAAACTCAAGAACTTCAGTGCTGCATGTGCTTCTCAGAGCTCTCGAAATGTGCTTCTCTGCGATTTGCCGATGTGTGGCTTTAACTAAAGCGGCAAGCAGGAGAAATCCAATTTCTAGTCTTTGTTGTTTTTCTGCTCCCTCGGATTTGCTTGTTGATATCACTTTGGATCAAATCCAGATCCGGAATAATGTTTAAAAATCAGATTTTTTTTTTCCCTTTGTTGGCCCTGTTTGGGGAGGGAGAAATTCCCACAGATTGTGTCCCTGGGTACCCCACCCTGAGAGCTCGCACAAGCAGCATCCCACTGGGCTGGCTTCTGCGCGGGTACCCACTTTGTTTCCCAAGCATAAAATAACCACATGGCAAGAAGCAGCCTGTCACAGAGTCGGATGCTGGGGATTGAAGGATATCCTCATTAAATTCTTACAGCGTGGTTGTCTTTCCACTCCCAGGCTGCTCCGAAAGGTGGCACCGGGATTGGGGTTGGCAGACGCTGCTCGAGACAAGTTTGCCTTTCACTAGGGAGGGCCTTTTAAGCAATAATGCCCCATCTGCTAATAAATCGACGCTATTTATTCTTGATCACGAGTCCACTCTGCTGAATAAATAAAACTGGTCCACAAAACTGTTGCCAGTTGGATATTGAATTCTGAGCTGGGATATTTAGGTGGCAGTGGCGATGAAGTCTGTTCTTCCAAAAAGAAGTGCAGCCTCATAGCTTGTTAAAGCTGGTGGTACGGTACCTTCGTCCTGCTTCGTCCATTTTCTTACTTCATTTTAGTCTTCTGTGCCTTATTACCTGGTGAGATAGATAGACACAGTGTTTAAAAGGAACCCAGGCACTTCCCACCTTAGGGTAATAATGTGTTTTGGTCCATCTAGCTGAAACTTTAAAAAGCTCCCAAGGCAGAACATAATACAGGCAGATTGGAGTCCTGTGGCTTTTTGTGGCGGCGTTTTAATGTTTCACATCCGTCGCCTCTGTTCTCTTGAATATACAAGAAGAGAATTTTACTTAAAAAAAAAAAATTATGTTGTTACAAGAAATCCTGAAACACAATGATGGGAGGCAGTAAGGTGCAGCATGTGAATGAAAGGCCTGGAGCTCGGGAGCGAGTAGATGTAAAGCGGGGGAGGGGGGGCTGGTGCCTGGCAGCTTCCCTGTCAGTTATGCATGTTATTGCTCTGTTCTTCATATCGTGGCCATTAATAAAAATAATCGGGGCTGCATCATGGAACTGATGAAAGGCATTGGTCCTGCTGCACTGTCCTTGCATATGCCATCACTGAACCATCTGTGCTAGGTACACGTTCTAACATTCGTTGATAAACTTCAACCTTTTTAAGGTGAGTTCCTACTTCAGGCCTTCTGGAAACTGCTTGGTACTGGTGCTATGGGCATTTCCTGTTATCTTTCATGGTTTTTCTGTTATCCAGCAGAGGGTGGAGTGATCAGACAAAAACGACTTTGGATCTTTCCATTTCTGTCATTTTCTCTCCGCTCCCTCCCCTCCCCAATCCAATTTCCTGACAAATTAGCTGGAAGCATTTCACTCCCCAAAATGAACTGTTAGACAGATGGGCTGGGTGATCTTGCCCTGGGTGCCCCATCTCCTGCCATTCCCTCCCTCCCTGACTGTGGAGATGGATCCGAGGAGGCCTGGTGGAATCGCGAGGAGCGGCTTTAATTCCAGCCCATTCCAGCCCCCTGTCCGCCGCTCTCCCAGGCCTGCACTTCTCCATCCCGCCTGGGCTTCTCGTTACTGCACCACAGCCGGATCCAGGATCCCAAATCCACTTTTCCAGTTGCTGGGATAAGCAGAAGATGAGATGCCCATTTCACACAGTATTTATTTGATTAGCAGGTGCGCATTTTCCTAGTGCACCGGGATATTTACTGTAGAGGAGAACACCAGTTACATCTCCACCCTCAGCAGCTTCTCTTCTTCTCCTGAGCTGTGCTTCTGTGCTCATCCATACAGTCAGGAGTAAGTTCTTCGTAAAATTCTTTATCTACATTTCTGATGGGAGTTGTCTCACCGCTGCATGTCAAAAGCTTCATCTTTGCCCTTCGTTGGGATGTAGCCCTAATGCCCACCGTGCTCCTGTCAGGGGTGGGGTAGCCCTAATGCCCACCGTGCTCCTGTCAGGGGTGGCGTAGCCCTAATGCCCACCGTGCTCCTGTCAGGGGTGGCTGATGACAGGTGCAACCTCCATGCCACATTTAATCTGGAAAATGTCCACGCACGGCTTGTATTGACTTCATCTGTTGTTACATCATCTGCACGTCCTCTTGCGGTCACCCTGCTCTGACTCCTGGCATGCCTTTCGTGATTGGTGTCAGACAGACACATACCACTGTGCTTTCGACAACTAAAAGGATGTATCTGCTTTAGAACAAGTGATTGCTCATGTCACTGCAAGCATGAGGCAGGATGCATGCACTGATTGCTATTTGTGGCTCTCTGCAGCTGAATGCATCCTATTGTTGTTCCAGTGTTATTGATCCTGAATGAGTCTAATTCTGTCAGACCTGAATGAGGTTAGCACAAGCTACACTGCCAGCATGTTGTAAACACAGTTCCGCTTTGCTGTTGCTAAAGAAGGTGTATGTAGTGACTCCAGCCCTGTTTCATATCTCACTGAGTGAGATTTAAGGCTGAGTGTTATGTTGTTTGTACTTCTAATGTGAATAACCGTATTCCGAGCGTCTGCAGGCCCATTCCGACGCTCAGATGCTGCTGTTTATTTGCGTCCTAAGCCGTTAAACCTCTGGCGCAATTACATTTACAGCACATAGCCTCACAACCTGCCCCCAGCCTTGTGGACCAGGTATGACAAAAACACTCATTTCTTCCACTCGGGATGGCAGAGCGCCGTTAAATACGAACACAGCATGGCTGGCTGCAGGACACGGTCTCCCCTGGGCATCGTCTTGGCATTGTTCTCCGTTGGAAGCTGCATTTTTTTGACATACACCCATTAGATTATACAAAAAGAAAATTCTGATCTCCTAGCCTAAATATGGCTCCATTGCCTTTTGTGTTAGAGTGGGTGGAGAACATCTGAACAATTATTGCTACGTGCAACCCCCCCCCCCCCCCCCCCCCCCCCCCCCCCCCCCCCCCCCCCTTACCTCCCCCCCCCCACCCCCCCAACCACCACCCCCTTCCTTCCCCGAAAT
>JAABNY020000108.1:25038410-25060360 GCA_015164015.2 Brevimyrus niger | reverse complement strand
GATCGCCTAGCCTAAAGCTGGCTCCTTTGCCTTTTGTTTTAGGGTGAGTGGAAAACATCTGAACAATTATTGGTACGGGCACCCCCCCCCCCCCCCCCAAACCCATTCACACCCTTCATGGCTTTAATCAGCCCTCCAAACATCACTGTTAGTACATTCCCATTTACCAGAAAGGATTTTCATGGGAGCAAAGTCGTGTAATATGACAGAGTTGCATGCCTTGCTGTAATAAGACACCTTTTCATTTTGCGTGCATGGGATTGGTTGTGGTCAGCTGGGAATGGGACAGTGAATTGGAGTGACTTGAGACCCTCTCCAGCCCTCCAAAGATGGTTCAGTAACAGGGTCCCATACACAATGGAAGTCTGTGTGGCCCCACTGAAGGTAGCAGATGTCTGGTAACGGAATATCATTACGTTTCCACTTCAGGTTGGCCTTGCAGTCAAATAAAAATATAAGACTTGAGCGTCGGCAGTAATGGAATTCCGTGACCATGTTACCTGGGAAAACGGCCCTGTAAAGGGACCTGCCTTGAAAGGCGTTTTACAGAAGGTGTTTTTTTTTTCCTCCGTTATGTGTGTTCCAGTTGTTTG
This sequence comes from Brevimyrus niger, assembly GCA_015164015.2. Taxonomy (NCBI): domain Eukaryota; kingdom Metazoa; phylum Chordata; class Actinopteri; order Osteoglossiformes; family Mormyridae; genus Brevimyrus; species Brevimyrus niger. Next base: position 25,059,767 of record JAABNY020000108.1, on the reverse strand, counting down.
AGGGTATAAAAATAAATAGTATATTAAAATGCAGCATTTTTGGTCTTTGAGCAGTTTGAAATGTGATGACAGTACTCCAGGGATGATAATTAAATGGATATATATGTGTACAGTACATAGGCTGGATTTTAAAACAGGCACACGTCTGTGTTTTTGTTTTGTGGCAGAAGGATAGCGTTAATGACGACAGGCCGTGGGTCCACGTTCCATGCCTGTGGCGTCAGGTGCTGTCATGGTCCAGCTAATTGGACTGTGACCCATCGTTTCTCTGGAGCCACATTGCTATTGTAACCCTGATCCTCCACATTTGCTGTTATGACAGGGGAGATTTTGTTTTTTTTTTTTTTCCCCCCACCTCCCTCCCCATCAGGAGACCTCAGGTTAATGTTCTGGCACCTTTTATGACAGAAAGGCCATCCAGCTGGACTGTCAAACCAGTCTCTGATGCCATACATTAATTAGTCAGACCCTAAATTATTAGCAAGAGAGCCTTTGGCAGCTCTGCCAAACGACATGCTGTATGCCAGCAGCAACATTTAAAAGGCTTTGCTCTCCCTCTTGCCATTAACTCAGTGGTGTGCAATTTATGCCCCCCCCCCACCCTCCAAGTATGAAGTACAAACCTCTCCTTGCTCCAGCATCAAAATTTTTCACTGGAAACTTATGGAAAATAAGGTAGCAAGATGCAGCACCAGGATTAACTGCAGCTGTGTGACTTACTCAATACAGTTGCTTACAAAGAAGATACTCACACATCCTGAGCAACCAAGAGGCTAGAAACAGAAGCTTGGGTCAATTAATTAATACCGAGGTTATGTGCTGCCGTTCTACTTTTATGAACCCTTCTGATATTGGGGGGGGGGGGGATCCAATTTGTGAACTACTTGCTTTATGGTGACCTGGATAGAGTATAGAGTAAGTTCAATTAGCATTGCTCACAGCAGAGCAGAACAAATACAGCCACTGTGCGCCATCCTTCCTGGCTGACGCTGATGTTCACGGAGCGTCCGAGCCAGTGGAGACACTGCCAGTTCCTGGGGACTGGCCCTCGTCCATCGGGGAGAAGCAGGTGAGATCATTTTTGGCACGGCCAATTTTATTTTTGTAGATGGCTACTTCCTAGCATTGTAGCTGTGAGAGTGTGCTGCCCACTGTTGTTATATTCGCTAGACAGTCGCTGATGCAAGAGCTGCGTCTTTTGAAGGGTTACCCTTGTCATGCAAATCCGCACTGTTTCTTTTTAATTCTGAGATTGAGTTTAATTTTTTTCTTTAACATTGACTTTGTAGAGGCGTAAAACTGCTTCAGCATTAGTCAAACAATCCTTTTGTAGTGTTTTTAATTGCATTGGTAAAAGTGTTAATTGTATTGCATTATGCCATAGTAACAAGTACCCGTGTCTATTTTAAGAATTAGTTAAATACTGGTGTGGATGAGATTCTGGGACATTGGGTAGTTACTGTACCAGGAAACATTTGAGTACTAACCTTGTGAAGTTACACCTACACCTATGTAGTAGGTGTAAAAATACATGTGAATATACGTGGTTTGATATATTGCCAAAGGAGGTGCTTGGCCAGCCTCTTCTCATGAACCTTGAGGCAGAACATGTTCACCATGTTTCTAGGCTTCAGTCATAGCTCCGCGACCCAGATACCTCAAATACAGTATCCTTCTAAAAAATGATCTTTTCGGGTTTTCCTGTGGTGTTCGAGGAAGATGCATCAAAACCTGTATTAGACATCTATGCTTATTTACTAAAGTTGTTCAAATATGGAATAATATCCAACTGTACCAGTTGCCCAAATATTCATTTTTTGTAATCTGCTTATTAAAATATACAGTGCCTTACAAAAAAGTTCAGGCCCGTTCAAACTCGATTGTATCAAATTTTGGGAAGGACCACATAAAATTATGTAATATTTTAATTATGTATACTTTTTTTTCAACTGCTGCCACAAATAATGTGATGAAACTGATATGTACAATTACATTTTTTTTAATTACTAGTATTTTGAAACTTAACATTTAAGAGATTCTTGTCTAGTGTATTTTTTGACCGTATTTTATGGTGACCTTTCCCATGTTGTTTTTCAGGGTCATATATTAATGGCACAGCGAGTCTGCAGGATTTCAATGAGATTCATATTAGGAATTTTGTGTCATTTAGTTTCTTATTTTTAAGCCATTTTAGTGAAGTTTTGACCTTGCGCGGCAGGGCATTGTCCTGCTACAAAAGTGAATTTTCTCCTCCATTTAGTCTAAAAAGAAATGGTTCATTCTCTGTTTGCTTGTACTTTGCTCTCATATTTTCCTGTCCAGGTTCCATTTTCCTCAGGTTTTCCAGTCCCTGCTGAACAGATGCATTGTCGTGGTGTCACGCTGGATATGTGACAAATGTAGCATTTAGACCAAAAGTTGGGTGTCATCTGACCACGGCACCTTTACTGCATTATCCAGGTGCTTTGTTGTAAATACCACGGCTTTGAGATGACTTGCTTTTTGCAGTGTCTTTCATATTGCCAGTCGGCCATATTGGCTTTTTTGTGAAGTGTTTTGGGTACTGTTGACTCACCATGGTTCTTCCCATCTCAACCACTGAGCTTTCTTGATCTTTTATGGTTGTTGACCTTAGTGGCATTTCTCAACTTAAGCTAATACTTTAGCTGGGCACTTAGGCTTGAGTGTTTTTTTTTGTATTCTTCTTGACTATGATTTTTAGAGATTTTTTTCAGCAAGGTCTTCTAAAATGGTATAATATTCATTATCTAACAGAAAAGTATATGTATTTCAAAAAATTTAGCTGAAATTCATCCTAGGAAGCTAAGAGTAGAAGGCAGTGATGACAGTCAGTCACAGATAGATACAAAAAAAATAAATTAAAGAACTATATATTGCATAAAGTATGTTAAATAGGTTGTGCTCTAAGAATTAGGTTATTCTAAACTGTCAAGACCTGTCAAGTAAAAAGAAAAAATGAAAATGTTCATTAAGAATTTCCATTCACTCTGTTGGCTCCATTTTCAGGTTGTTTTCTGTTTGCTTGTAGCATCACTGTTATTTTTGCTGTAGAGAGCCTTGTCCTGTTTTATGTTTCATCCTGCTATTAATAAAGCACCTTTTGCCCCCCCCCCCCACGCTGTTCAAATTCAAACTACCTTTTTTCTCCCCTGTGGCCACCCCTAGCTCACAAATGGCCACTGCATTTTTATGATAGCAGACTAAGTTAGCAACAGGGACTAATTCAAATCTGTCAGCGTATTGCAAATTTAAAGGTAAAGCAAGCAGCATAGATGCACAGTACTGGAAATTTGCTTCAGTTTCCTTCACTGCTTGGGATGTAATGTGAAAATGTATATTGGATGTCATAATCAACTGGGGGTAGAAGGTATCCTGTTCTAAAAATTGAGAGCAAATGAAATCCAGTTTCTGCTGGAAGGAATGGAAATGCTACTGCAGTGAAAGAAATATTTTTCCAGGTTGGACATTTTTTTCCCTTTATTTCTCAGTTCCCAGTGGATCCAAAAGTGCTGGAATCCACGTAGAGCAAGTAGATAGAGGGTGATTCTGTGTTTTCCCCTAACTGGGATTTGATGGTGTGCAGGGGGGGGGGGGCTTTGCTTCTCTTGCCGTTTTTAGAGAGCTGGAATCAGCAAACAGTGTCCTCTGTTTGAGAGACATCGCTGCTCATAGATTCGGCACGTTTGCTGCTTTGCTTACAAGACGTGCTTTTTGTTCTCCATTACCCTCTGAGCTCAGAAGCTCGCTTGAGGAAAAGTCAGTCAGAAGAAGTCATTTTCACTGTCACTTGTGCTTCAGTACCTCGTCATGTACACCGTGTATAATATGATATATGCTCTGGTTGCTGAGACACTGTCGTCCTCAAGATGGGAGCTTTCTGTTACGGCAAAGATGCTCTGATTTATCACCGCATTGAAAATGTGCAGACGCACATCTACAGGCGCACGTGCATTAGCGAAGCCGCAGCCGTGGGGACCTCCAGCCTGGCGTAGCTGCATCGCTCCTGCTGCATGCAGCCATGCCCAAGACTGTTCCACGTGTTTTAGAAAACTGTATTACACAGTTACTCTTTATCATTAAAAATCCAATATATGCCCAAAGAACTGCATTAGTTTACTGTTTATTAAGGAGAAAATCATAGAAGAGAGTAGTTCACGTGGAAAGATGGGTGGAGGGGTGTTAAGTCTTTTAACAAACGTAAAATATGTGATTAAACTTAGAGTTACTAGAAGGTGGTGCATTCAATGAAATTCAGTTGATTCTTTGGCAAAGAAGGAAAAGGACAAGATACCATCTCTGTTCCCTGCGCTGGGATCATGTGGGGTTTTGAGTCAGTTCACGGCACATTCCTGTAGGCCATTGCCCTTAGGGAAGCATGCTGAGATGCCCTCTGAAACAGTGCTGCGAGGAACTACTTATGGAATGAAAGGAGCCAAATGAGGATGCGTTTGGGCCCATGTCGAGTTCGCAGTTCTACTGTGAGCTGACCTGGGTTTCCTTCTCTGTCCCAAGGACCCCCAGCGCAGCTTGAGTGGCGGCTCTAATTGACCACTTCCTGTGGTTTTTTTTTCTCCACCTGGGTGTATGTATGCAGGTTTGGTGGCCTCGGTTCCTTCTCTGTTCCTCTGTGTCTTAAAAAACATTTTTATGAGGAGAAGTAGATTTACAGCTGTGCTCTCTACATTTCAACTGAAGGTGTTGTTTCATGTTGATGGATATGAAAATAATTTTTAAAAATATATAGAATTTTTTTAAAAGTTCGGGGCCTGCTGTTTTGCTGTGTTGGAGGTGTGATACTGGAAAAATTACCTGTCTATCTTTCAGTGGCAAACATTTCTCTAGATGCCTAGTGATCGGTGTCTGGATTTCTCTCGATATTTCCATTTTCTGGCAAGGCTGAGCTTTACTTACTGCAATGAAATGCACATCGCCTTTACATATGTACCGATCTAATGCAAATTCTGCTTTTTCATAATGCTAGAAAAGACAAGGTTCCGGCGCTACTTGGTCTTATTGAATCTTACTATAATGCTACAGGCTGGGAAATGGGTTTTTGGACAATTAGTTGCCCAAAAGGACTAGCACAGGCTATCTATGAAGAAGCTGAACATCTCAGAGGAGATTGGCCGGCGATGCATTCATTCAGGTAACTGTAAGCTTCATGCAGTTTCTTTTTCTTTCTTTCTTTCTTTCTTTCTTTCTTTCTTTCTTTCTTTCTTTCTTACACTGTTAGCCTTTTTTTCTTTACATTTCATAAAAAATCAATGTCTTCATACTGTTCCAGCAACTAGATTGGATTTAAAGATTTTAGGCTGTGCATGTTCGGCTGGGTATTCGACAGGCTGCGGCATGTTGTTGTAAAAAAGCTTTGAGGAGACCCAGTTCACAGCTTTATTTCATTCCATTACAGTCTTTCTGCTGCTTCTGCACTGTATTGATCATTATGTAACATCAAAGGCTAACTGAGGCATGCCTGGACGTGGAGCTCGCACTTGGTATTCGCTCAGTAAAACAATAAGGGAAAATGAGTCAAAAAACTGGATGCAGCAAAAAAAAATTGCTGAAACCTGCAGATGCATGTAACTCAATGAATTAACCATGTCATAGGTAGAGTAACTGCCACCACCCCAAAAGCTTTCTCTGAGCATTGCACATACTGCAGATGTATGTCGGTTTTATCTTTATTAGCTTTAGCTACTTGTGATGGACCTGGAATATCTATTTGTGATGTTCATATACAGTGTTATTCGGTGCGTTGTTTGTTGTACTTATAACCCATCTGGCTACACAAATTCAATGGCCCAAGGTGTGATGCTACTTTGATTGCAGACTCCAGATGCATAGCGAGCAATGTTATGTTGGAACAGTGTCAATAAATTGCTGTGATCAAAGTGACGTGTCTTGTCTGGTCTTTTAAGAAATCACTTAAATGTATGCTCACTGCTTGAAGTGCTTCTTTGTCAGGTAATGCGAGTTCCTTTCTGATGACAGGTGAGCAGTGGAGTGGAGCATAAAAGCATTTATTTTATTAACTTTGCCTCGCTTTTCTGAATAAGATACACTATCAAGGTTGCCAAGTCATGAATTATGCTTTACAAAATTATCTGAATATTGATCCCTTGAGTTTCTTGTTTCTAATTTGCAAGCAAGAAATCATAACTCTTGTTGATAATCTTAGTGCTAACACTGGACCTCATGCACTATTGTAATTCTCTTAGTCTGAATAAAACTCTCCCCTCCCAATAAATCTTTCGTATAGCAGTGTAATTTATGCATGCTGTATTTCTGTAGGCCTAATAGCTGATGGGACAGGATACAATGCAGTAAATAGTCTGCCGCCGATTTGATAAGTAGCTCTTTTTCTTGAGTGTAAATGCACAGACTGAAGTGCTTCGCAATTAAGAAGCATAAGACGCATGACCTGCAATCAAACATTTTGCATATGATTAATCTTGTTAATTAGCCCACTGAAAGTCTGATAGTCCTAATCAGCAAGTGGCCAGGCCAGTTTCCACTATAAATCCATCCTGTTGACTTTGCGATGGCTGCAGTACCCAGATGCAGTAAATGTAAACCTAATAGCCCAATTACCAGGCATACTTTGCACAGATGTCTGCTGAAGATTACGCTGTATTCGGATCAGTGTCTGGTACTGCACACGTGGAATTTTTTTGGTGACCTCTGCAGGAATGATTGCCTAAGTTTGTGTTTTTCATCTGTAGTATGTAATGCAGCCTGGATTACTGCATTCAACTTGAATGAAAATTTCTCACACTCAAAAAAAAACAATACTGTTTGGTATATAAATAGCACGGGTCATGCATGGGCCTCCCTTTCACAGTGACTGGTCACCTACTAGTGCACTCATTTGCTTATAATTTGCAGAGCGGACAGATGTGATGTACACAGCGTCCTGTTAGCGAGTGTCATTTTCCCTAATATCCCAGGCTCACATACTCTGTGTAATTGTATGAGCCAAAGCTGGGGTGGGAGGCATGCTAAAACTAAATTAACAGAACACCACGCTGGAGCGTACTGTAGAATTTGGCTAGCTTTCAGTTTTTACTTTTGTTTTTTTTTTCTTTGCCTTTTCTTTCCGTTTGTGTGATGTTGTGATTTCACAGTCTCTCCCTGCTCACAATGGGTTCTTTTTTACCTCATTATCAAAAACAGGTCAGGAACTCTTCTTCACAATGCTGCTTCATGAATAGCATTACTCTGATGGCTGTACGTGTTTTTTGGTTTTGATATTTATAATCGCAGTAAGGTGAAAATTTGACACACAGAGCTTCTAGACCTCTCGTCAGTTCCTTTCTCACTTTAATAGAAAGATATTTATATCAATCTGTGTTTTTTATTTTTTTTTGTCATATTATCTTTTACATGATGCCAGGAGTGCAGCTTATGACTCACCATCTGAATCTTAAGCTTTTATCTGAGATGATTCACCTGATGACTGGAGGGCATCAGCAGTGAAATTTGACAAACCCAGACTATGACAGATGCTTGCATCTAATGCTTTGCCTCACTGTTGTCAAGATGCATCTCATCTGGATGAAGTAACCTTTCTAATTGAGCCCTGAGTGTGGTTAATGTGAACATTTATCTGTTTGTTTAACTATTTCTTTCACTCAACAAAAAGTATGAGTCTCAAGTATGAGTTTTTCTTTACCCCTCATGGTTGCAAAATCATGATTTTTGTATTTCAGGTAGAATATTGTCAGTAATATAAAAATTACTGAAATTACAGAAATAATTGTAATGCGAGGTTGTTGCGGTTTATTATGTTTTGTAGATTTAGTGGAGAACCCACTAGCTCAGTGGTTCTTAACCTGGGTTCGATTGAACAACCAGGGGTTCGGTGAGTCAGTCTTGCGGGTTCGTGATGACACACCCCACTTGTCCATCATTGGCTGCAGGTGATCAAGCAACATCGCTTGGCCTATCTGTGCTGCGGGGAATTTGGTGCGTACAGTAGTCAAATTGTAATGGTACGTTGTGTGATACCTATCTTAATATTTTAATCCCTTCATACTCTGTCGAGCAAAAAAAGGAAAGTGGTCAGACGAATATGTACAATATGGATTCACATGTATAACAGAACGTGATGGGAGCCAGTGTCCTAATTGCATGATTTGCAATGCAAAGTTGAGCAATTCTAGTCTAGCACCGACAAAACTTAGAGAACACTTCCTTAAACTGCATGGAGATGGAAAATACAAGAACCCTACGCTTGCTGAATTCAAGGTGAAAAGAGCAAGATTTGATGAAAAAGCTACTCTGCCTGTTCTCGGCTTTGTACCCATCCACAAACTGATCCTCACAGCATTGGTCGAAGTTGCTTACCTGATCGCAAAGCAGGGCAAACCACACACCATTGGTGAAACACTCATAAAAAAAGTTGAGGATAGCGAATATCATACTGGGAAAAACGGCTGAAGTTAAAATATCCCAAATTCCTCTTTCAAATGACACCATCAGCGACAGAATAGAGGATTTGAGCAAAGACATCTTGCCCGGCAAAATTCAGCCCACATCTTGACGAGACCACATACATTTCCATTGTACGCCAGCTTGCAGTATTCGTGCGCTATGTGAAAGACGACGTGATAAAGGAAGATTTTTTATTTTGTAAGCCTCTTACAGCAACAAATAAGGCAGCCGATGTGAAGAAACTTGTGGATGACTTCTTCAAAGACAACAATCTTTCATGGGATATGCATAGTTTCTGCAGTTTGTTCGGACGGAGCTCCAGCCAGGCTGGGAAGAAAGTCTGGTTTTGGTGCGCTAGTGAAAGCCGATGCACCACACATCATTGTTACGCATTTTATTCTGCACAGGCATGCGTTGGCAACAAAAACCTTGCCTCCAAAACTGGCAGAAGTATTAAAAATTGTAGTGGAATGCGTGAACTATGTGCAAAATAGTGCTCTGAAGCACCGCATCTTCAGGGAGCTGTGTAAAGAAATGGGATCTGAATTCGAGGTACTTCTGTATGATTCTAACGTCCAGTGGTTATCCCGGGGACAGGTGCTGATTCGTGTTTTTGCCATGCGTGTGGAATTAGCCCTGTTTTTGCAAGAGCAGCAAACATTGTCATGCAGATTGCTCAAAAAAATTGTTCATTTTCATTTTAGCGTACATGACTGATGTCTTCGCAGCGCTCAATCATCTCAATAAACAGATGCAGGGCTGTGGAGTCAACATCATCAAAGCGGAAGAAAACCTGAAGGCTTTTCAAAAAAAGCTACTGTTATGGAAACGACGAACAAAAAACGATAACTTAGCAAACTTTCCCCTGCTAGACGACTGTGTAAGTAAGATCAAAGACATTTCTGGACCCGCAGAACTGAAGCAAGCAATTGCCACGCACTTCGATGAGCTTTACAAAGTCTCTTGACGGATACTTCCCTACAAGAGAGTCATATCCAGCATGGGTGAGACAGCCGTTCACGTTTAGTGTTGAGACAACAGATGTCAATGATGAATACCTCGGTGAAATCATTGAAATTCAACAGAGCCAGGTTCAACAGCAACCCTTCAGAACAACAACGCTCTCAACGTTTTGGCGTCATCGATTGGGAACGTACCCTGCTATTGCTAAGAAAGCTTTTGAAATTTTCATACCGTTTGTTACAACATAACTTTGCGAGCAATCCTTTTCGAGTATGCTGGCCATAAAAACGAAGAAAAGGAACAGACTTTGTTGCGAAAATGTTTTTGTTTTTGTGTGAAAATCATGTTTTAATGGATTTCTTCTTTGTTCTTAATGGATTTGTTCTTTAATGGTTTTGCTCATTTTGTGCACCTATGTATAAGAGACCTGATAAAATCTATTTATCGGCGTGTTTCTGAGGTTATTCGAAATAAAGGTGAACATTTTTCTCAAAATTGATATTATTTTTTTCCTCCACTGTATACCTATGTTTTGAATTTGAATTATATTTTATTTTCCCAATTAAGAAGGGTTCAGTGAACACGCATATGAAACTGGTGGGGTCAGTACCTCCAACAAGGTTAAGAACCACTGCATTAGCTGGTGCTGATGATTTTGCTGCCAAAGACACACTCTCTGACCACATGGTAAACCCAGAAAAGTGTAGAAAAGCTTTGCAGCTTGGACCGAGCTCCTCAGTTCCTTAAGTTATGGGATTTTGGTTACTGCTTCCCCATTGAAAAGTCTTCTTGAGGTCCTCTTTCGGGCATTTTCATCACCTAAAATGTCTTTATTTATGACTTTATTCCAGCTTTGATTTTGTCTGCTTTTTGCTCTTGAGTGCATTTATAAAGGCCCACAGGCTTATATTAGTCAGCTAAATCCTGCCAGTTGTCTTACTTTGTTGGGCAATTGGTGGGGATCAGCAGTCACTACAGGCAGAAGGCCCAACACCAAGGGGATCAAGAATTCACCCTGGGAGTTTCACCACATCACAGTAATGCTTCGGTGTTCAACACTGTATGCATGCTGCACTTCAGCTGCAACTTTTATCAAAACAATTTCGCCCTTAATTAGGGCTGTAGTACGCCTAAAATATTAACAAGGCATTTTATGATGCCTAAAAGTTAGTAATCAGTATAAATTCAGCATATCGTTATGTTTAATAAATGTGTCAGACTTTAAACTGTAAAAAGTACCATCACACCGCCGACGTATTTTCACCTTGTTTATCCGGAAGATCACCTCTTTTAAAAGATGTCGTGGCTGCTGAGCTGTTCCTTTCTTTCACCGCCTCTCTAGTGCATATCGCCCTGAATTATGTGGTGAGCCCCTCTAACCGGATTTAATAAACGTGAAGATATGCCAAGTTTAAAAAGATTACTAACTTTTGGGTGTCACGAAACACATCTCATTAATATTTTAGCTGTAGTACTAATCTGCTTAAAATATTGTGGGCATAAATAAACACCCGTATGGTACCGCAAAGCTGGCGTCCACCCAGATGTTTCGCTTGTCACCCGAAGGCCTGGTGATTAATGCACACGTGCAATATAATATCAATATGATATCGCCCAGCCCTACCCCGAATTAAATTGAAGGGTAAAAGATTTTGACAAATATTTTCATATCCATAATACCTAGAAAAAAATGTGATTTACTAGTCATATGTTCTCATGATCTCTAAATCCTGGTGTAACTGATGATCTATCATAGTTTGGAAGCTCACCCTTAATTAGCTGTAGGTTTTGCTTCATGGAGCAGGTCAGTGGAATGATTGCCAGGAAAAAAAAGTGATGACAGGACAAGGTTTGTCATCTAAGCTTCTTCCAGAACTAAAATCCCTCTTACCCTTGTGTCAACTGCTAATAATGGAAAAGCTTGCTTGTGCTAAAATTTGTAGGTGAGCCGAATGGAACAGCTGGATGAGAGCTGTTTTATGGAATTTGGTTTCCTGTCGCAGAAGGTGTTTGATTAAGCATAGCGCCTGCAGTGCAGCAGAAGTTGTTATGGGCTGTTACATAGGTTTAACTTCCTCAATATGTAACGTGTGTTTCCTAGAATTATTGATCTATAGATTATTTTCTGGATTAAGACAGACAAATAGTAAATGTGCTTGAATTTAAACATGAATAGACTGATTCTTGTCTTCTCTTGTCAAATTGTTCTTTTTATTTTCTTTCCCCTTGTGTAATCTGTCATATAGCAAAGAAACTACTCACAGATTCGCCTCAGTACACCAGCATAAAAATTCATATGCATTGTCCTGATTAAAACAAAAAAAAAAAAAAGAAGCGAGCAACAGATGAATACTGGATGCATTGTTTTTAATATCTTTGCATCGGTAAAAGCTGAATAATATATAATTGTTAGTAAAGGCTTTATGCCTTTTTGAGAAATGCGACCAATAATATTTGACCAAATTTATATTTAGATTAATTCCGCCTCTGTACTATTTCTGTATCTGCGACATATTGAGTTGTATAGCATCATATTTGTTTTGAATCTCATTGTGTTGAATTGCACTGCATTGCAATGGGGTGAGTCATATTGTATCACATTAGTAGTTGCTTCATATGTATCTTTAATGTATTGGACCATTGGCAGTGCGTGAAAATGTGCATCACATGGAGATTTGTATTGCTTCGGCCTCTGTGGAGGTACACATCCCTAACATATAGTGATACTTTATTGATCCTAATGGGGAAATCCTTCCTACCCTAACTTGCTCTCCCTGAGACACATACATGGGTGAGAGTGGGCATGTAGAGTCCCCCCCCCAATAGGAATAAATGGCTGCCTTGTAACAAACTGTCAAAAAATTGCCCTTCAGAACTCAGCAGTGTTTAATTGTGACACTGCTTGTCCAGCAGAGCCCTATAGCACAGTCTTTTATGTATTTATAACACATTTCTCCTGAACCTATAAATATATTTGACCTTGTGCTGCTGCCATCTGCACAAACTGCCTTTCTCAAGGTAACAGTGGCAGTTTCCCACCCTGGCTTTGATTGTAGGAGCTCCCCTGGCCACAGTTAAAACCGCTTTCACCTCTCAACATTTTGCGAAATTTAGTTTTTTTTTTTTCTCTGTCATTCACTCATTCATTGTTATGCAAGTTCTTGAAATTCTCTCCTGTTCTGTAATTCAACACAAGGGCAACTGTCGAGGTAATGAATAATAATGATGGTAATTAGCACAAGTCCTAATGCAGATTTCATCAAGATCTCAAACTTCCAAGTCATATGGTCCTCTTTGTCAGCCCACACAGTTTCTGAAGATTATTATAACGCTCATTAGCCTCACGAAATAATTCTTCACCGTGTACACATTGCTGTTTTCCTGACTTATTTGGTGTAAGAGATATAAAGCTTTTTTACTGTGTCAAGTCTTCATTCCCAACAGTGCCCTCCCAAGTCCTGTTTGAGGCTGTTCCTCCCCACAGTGGCTTTGTGCTGCTTGGACACCAGAGACATCAGAAATCAACATGGCCCTACCCTTTCTGGCCTCCCCCACACCCCCGGTCTCGCTTTACTCTGCCACTGCACCATTTGACAACCCTGTGATTACACCCAAACGTGGGCGATGGCTCTAAATTGTAATCGAGCAGACTGGGAGTTTCTTTTTCCTCCTTCCATATCAGGACTTTAACCTGGATGAAAAATTAACAAATGGAGTATGTGTTTTCTTGTTTCGTAACCAATAGTACACTCAGTAATAACATTCAACTGAATAAGCCTTCCTAAGTTCATTTTTAAGTAATGGAATTGAATTTTGCATTTTATTTGAAGCCAAATATATATATTTACATAGGACCATTTCTCTTGCCAGTCAGTCAGTCTGTCTGTCTGTCTATCTATCTATCTATTTATCTATCTATCTTATTACTGTAAATATTTATTGCAATTTGCATTTCACAGGAGTGAATACAAACTGACAAGCAAAGAAAACACATTCTCCCCCCGTTTTTTAGTGAAATCATTAACAGTAGTTCTTGCTAAACAAATGCAACCAATATGGTTTGCGTACAATGGCAGGATCAATGGATTGGGCAGTGCAACAAAATGTAATATAGGTACCAATGCTGCACATGCGCAGGTTTGCAAGTATAAAAATAGGGCAGGTCCAACACCGAGTTAAACACTCTCTCTTCCTCTCCCTCTCTCATATATATATATATATATATATATATATAATGTGTGTGTGTGTGTGTGTGTATTGCACACAAACAAATCCATCTGTTCTTCTGCAGCACGGGCATAAACAATTAGGTCAAGGGATCGTGATAACTGAATATATTTATTCAAACAGATGGATTTGTTTGTATGTTAAATTCTCCTGCATTTTGGGAAATTGATTTCAAGTCCTGTAAACATTTTGTAGGCTAAATGGCACATCCGTTTCAGGCATGTGATTAAAGATATTTACACACTGTACATACTTCCTAAATATCAATGAAGCACTGCATATAGACATCTATTGTGTTTTAATTATCTACCATCAAGTAAATAATACTGTATTTCATGGACCACACATCACTGGTGCAGTAATAAAGAACTCCATTAAAGAAATATCTTTACTGTGATCATTTTGTTAACACTCAATGCATTTATTTACTTAAATAGAAGCCTGGATACATTTCTATCAGCACATGCAATCCAATTTTTGATATGTATGCCTTAAGAGCCCACATGTCTACAACAAGCCAGAGTGCTTCAACAAATGTCTAACAGAAAAGAAACTGATTTTTATAGTCAGTCTTTGTTCAGATTCTGTAAATAATTATTTTGTAAGACTTACAGTAAAGGCAATAATGATTTTTCTATTATATTCTTCATAGTTTTGCCAGTATACAGTAGTTGTGAAGTTGGCATTAAATTCCATTTTCAGTGATATTAAAATGGCCTTTAAAGTCTTTGATTTGACTGGGAATATCCTGGTGGTGCACATTACCCTGCCCCAGTCCCTTCATCAGAAGATTACACACTCAGTATCAGGGGTAACTCCCAAAAGATATAGGTGGACTTAGGTACAGGAGAAATGTATAAAAATGTAGTAGAGAAAAACACAAAGGAAAGAATGGGTGGCATATAGGAGAGTGTGGAACTGTGGACTGCATGCTGTCATTACTGAAGCGTAGAAAGCAATCAACAGATAATGGGGGACGCTCTCTGTCCTTTGTGCACAGCATAAGTGTGCGAAAGAAATCTTTAGCAGTTCAGCTAAAAGCAAGTCTGCTGAGGACTGTGGGAATGCCAGTAAAGGTGTCCCCACAGTCTGATAAAATTCATTAGTTATTTTGACGTTGTGGGGACCACCTTTTCGTTTCTCACCAGGGGAAAGTCAATTTAATAAAAAAAAAATCTGTAACAGCAATAAAAAATAATTAATAAACAAAACTACTGTATTTTGAATAGTTACATATGGTAAAGGTCAGGTCTGGTTGAGATTTTAGGTTGTCATACTTAAAATTAGGGTTAAGGCCATAGAAATGAATGGATGGTCTCTACAAAAGATATTATTACAAACCTGTGTGTGATTATGTGTGTAGGCATGTATGTATAGGCCTTTTTGTTGCCCTCAAACTTATGTAAAGAAGATGTATGCAAATGATCTTTCTTCAAAGCCTGTTGTAGTGTGGTATTTTACAGGTTATGTGCCTTAACAGCATGTGCCAATTCAGTTAGGACCTATGCAGTCATATGAAATAGCTTTTATATTAAAAGGCAGGGGCTTTATTGCTACATTTTCCTGGTGAGATGCTGATGAAATGCAAGTTTTGATGTGTTATAAATGTGATCAAAATGTATTACCATACTGAGATCCTTGATGACTGACCCAGTGCAGTTTAAGCTGGTACATCTGCAGGAAAACAGCGGAAGTGGAAATGTTGCATGTCTATTGTGTCAAGTCAGAATTCTGCATGCCTGGGATTTTTTTTTCCCAAAAAAGCTTTGATAAAGTCATTTCATCACCTAATGCTTTAAATATGTGTATTTAATGAATAGAGGATGTGAGGTTACGTATAAGCCCTTTAAGGCTTTTCTTGCCTCTAAAATCTTGTTTGACTGTGTCTGTATTAAGCTACTGTAACTAATATGTAGTTTAAAACTCTCTGGGAGCCATTGCTGCTCTCAGGTCTTCCCTGGTCAGCTGTGGACCAACATGCAAATGTCCTTATTCTGTGGGATCAGTGCAATTTTATTTACTATTATTATTATTCCTGAAAACTTTTGAAGGGATCAGTGTAATTGATTTGTAGTCTCTGGTGAAGAGGCCGTTGTTTTTTTGTTTTTTCGCTGTTGACTTATGGTTACCTTCTAGATTCTCTGGGGACCAACTTCTTCCTGTTCGCAATCTTAGGGCCTGCGCCAGGCCGTTAATTATTCCATCGTGGCTATCCATCTCCACAGGCATACTCATCAGCCCACACATACACAGACACAGAATGTGGCCCTTTGGAGACCAGCCCGAGCTGATATTACCACCAGGCGTCTGGGAAACTGCTAGTTTAATCATCACACGATAAAAAAAAAAAAAAAAAAAAGGTCTGCTTACAGGATTTCATCCCACACGGTAATCCGAGTATCAGCCATGCACTATATAGGTGCATAACTCTAAGCTCTTTACTGTTTAATCTCTTTGATATGTGGCAACATCGTCAACAGGTTCTCCAGAAGTGCCTTCAAGAACCTCGAACCTCAGATTTTTGTTTATTTGCTGTTGGGCTTTTTTTCAAACGCTTTACCCCTTAAGGTACATGCACTACAGCCTGGTTTCAGCCAGTACAGGTTATGTAGCCTCCCTTAAGGGTAAAGCACGTAAACAGATAACGTGAACTTTTGAGTTACAACCCACCGACGTCTAGTCCTTGTATTAATGGCAGGTATCTGGATGGGAAAGGTAGGAATTGTTTACGCTGCTGGCCCACTATGTGCTCTAGATTCATTGCATCAGTTTCAGTGCCTTTCCCCCAACTTAATTATGTTAACAGGGGCAGAGTGTTTCCAGGGGACTGAAGTGATCTGTGGGAGCTAAGACGGCACGTGGAGATCTGGAGCTAATTGTCGGAACGCTACCTTGGGGGCCGTCTCGGGATATTCTGAAAATCCCGTGATATAACGGGTCGAGTTGTTTGTGAGCAGGGTTTGTGTGGGGCTATAAATGTATCTGTGCCTCATTGTGTTGGGATACGCATCGTTGTGAAATCTGCAAATTCCTTTCTAACGCATATAGGCGAGAGGGAGACATTTTACAAAGATGTGGTCCATAGTATTAAACCAATCATATTTGAATCATTTTTTTAATTCTGCTTTCAGTACAAGTTGTTGAGATGTTCTTGTTGTGACTAAACATGTCAGTTTAGCTATTAGTCAAACAGCTTCTCTGGAAATTATAAAATGTGTAACCCTACAGAGAAACCACTCTAAAATCCCAATGGCATGATGTTTTTTTTTTTTTTTAAAGAAACATGGTGGATTTCGATCATATATTGTTAGGCCAGCTGATTCGCTACTCGTGATCTTCCCAGGAGGCCTCTTATTTTGGTATATTTACTGCAAACAAATAAAAGACTCAGATACTACATTTTTTATGGGCTTTAAAGTATTTTTAAAATCTTTTTTCATTTATTATGAAGAATATTAGTAGAAAAGAGTCGTATGTGTATTAGGTTTTATCAGGTGTTATATTGTGCATACCACTGTTTTCCTCGCTATTACCCCCCCCCCCACACACACACACACACACACACTTTTACTCCTGTTATATTAAACAGAAATAGACCACGTCTCCAGTTGAATGAGCCGCATGCAAAGGAAATCCTTAAAAATCCTTTTAGCCTAAATGCACTATTTTGGGAGGGGTTAGGGCTGTTGTGTGAGCCTGTCGCACTTTCCTTGTCAGATGCATACCGTACGTTGCACCTCTGCTCTGGGCTTTTACTTCTTCGGCTGATTTGGCTATTCGACTGGGCCGAAAAATTTGTGCCTGGTCCTGCAGTGTGGGAATACCACCCAGTGCTGGGCAGTGCAATTGTTTTTTTTTGAGAGCACACAAGCCGGTCCTATTAGTACCCTGACAGGAAGCATGAAACGTGAAATGGCTTTGAATCGCCAGACAGATAAAACAGGAAATAAAAAACAGAAAAGGCAGATAATAATTTGAAAAAAAAGGTAAAGAAAGGGGAAAAAAACAAAACACTGACTAAAAACTATGTTCTCGTTCTATCCCATTCATATGCAACATTTTATTAAGCTTGTTCCCATAACAGGAAAGCCTGCTCAGAACTTTAACTTCATTTTTTGACATTTCCTCATTTGCACAAACATAATGTTGAGTTACACCAGAAACAGAAAGAGAAAATTTAAGTGACAAAAAGGTTGTAATTATTCATACACGCTGGTTATGCAAAAATATATGATTGTAGTGGTGGGGTTTTTGAAAATGGCTTGTGGTTATTCTATTCATCAGCCTCTGCCCTTGTATTTGGTAATGCAGCACGACAATTGTCCTCCTGGGGTTGGAGTATTTTTGAGTATTTGGCATGTCTTTGGAATTGTTCTATATCCATTTTATTTAGAGGATAGAAGGTTTTCCTCGTGTGACTGCCTTTTTGGCAGGTGGTTAGGAGATGCAGCTGTCTGGACCTCTCAGCATTGATATCATATGCAGTCTGTCAAGTCACCCCTCTGCTGGTGTCGCCCGGCTTAAATGGCTAGACTGTGCTTACTGAGCCTGAACCTTTTCCTTGGGTTTTTCTTAGTCAGTGCTGCTTGGTAGCCTCTTTTTTTGCCACCATGGCACACTTGCTTGGCAATGTTGTGATGTCAAAGAAACACACATAGTGGGGAGAAAAAACTGCCCAAAATATGTGTAAATCAAAGCAGCAAATTCACAGGCAAAAACTGAATGTTGTTGTAACAATCTGTTTGTAGTTTATCATTTTAGTTCTTGAATCCTTATGTTCTTGGTGAGAAGAGACTTTTATGCTTTCAGGCTGTGAAGACCCAGTACTTGCTTTTTTTCTGTGAAATGTAAATTTACAAAGACCATTATTGTTCTAGTTCCCACTGTAGATTTCCATATCATTTTTTGAACATGGAGTAAATATGTTAAATGAATGGATATTTTAACACAACCAAAAAGCAGCTAATGGAAATTTCATTGATGTCTTTCCTTCTTGTGGATTCAGGAAAATGGTAAGATCCACTCTGTATTTTGGGGTCCATGTCAGCTGATACGCACACAGCAGCAATGGCATTGCTTCCTCAATGTTTATCCGCTTGGGATATCGGAAAAGTCATAAGCAGTCACGCAAGACCTCTTCCTCCGACTTAAGCCCTCAACTTGCGGGAAAAATGGCGCCAATTACGTTTCCACAATGGCCGGATGACATGCCTCAGACTGCTCCGTGACCCAGAGCCATCGGAGTGGGCCTGTACTCCGGTGAAAGGCACTTTTTTGCGAGCTGATCCGCTCAGAAAGCCCAGGAGTCGTCTTTTATCTGCACTCGCCAGTGTGTGAGCTTAGGCTAGAGTTAGACTTAGGTTCTAAAGAGGGGTGGCTTTCACCTGCCTGTGCAATAATAACAAAAAAAGTCATGGTTATTTCTGTGGGAACACATGCGGTAAGAAAGGTCAGAAAAGGTTTATCGACTGTAATATGCTTGTGTCCTTGCGGGACTGGGATTCATCTTCCTTCTGATCAACCATGCGTGCAAAATAACTGGAAACTGTTTATTGCGTGATTTACGAGATACGTGCACTGCTTCTGAAGAGCCCGTCACAGTAATGCTGAAAAGATGACAAAAAAGTAACTAATAAATAATATATAATGATGTGTGCATCTTCCACCCACTGTCTTTCCTCCCTGAGGAAGCTTTTCACTTCTAATATAGGTCTATAAGTCTTTCTCAACACTTTAGTGTGGCTAAAAGCTTTTCTGTCATCGGATGCAGATTCAGATTCAATTATTTGTTTATGCATGTAGAATTTGCATGGGGAACACAAGATGTGTAATGTTTTTAATGCAATATGATAGTATGCTGGTTTGCAAAAGATGTCTTGGGGCTTTTCCCAACTGCAGTGTGTGGATTTCCGTGTTTTGTACAATATACACATTTCGGCACATAAGCCCGGACTTTATGTTATGTTGGAGAAGTCCTGGACAGTGAGTTTAATTGTTAGGGGGGAATGCGAAACTCACATCTGGTAATTTATTCCCTATGCAATGATGCAACTTTGGGTAAGGGCTGAGCTCAGAATAGGAGAGTGTTTGTGAGAGTCAAGCCTCAATTGGGTTTCATTATAAATGTATTAATTATCCTCAGTGGAGGGTGCTGTGCTAAAAAGGCTGCACTGTCTCCCTTGACAGAGGTACTACCAAACATGTGCTCCAACTCACCTGTGGCAAGGATTTGTGGAGAAGTATGGGGCTGGCGGACGTTTGAAGCGCGACAGGCAGACAGAAACCTTTACTCCGCCTTGCAGGAGCCTGTTGAATGTTTAAGTGCGTCGGAATCTCTGTTTAACCGAAGATCGGCTCCTCCAAGCGGGTTCCGAGCGATGCGGTGGAGTCCCACGGGGAGGGAGGTGCGAGAGGAGTGAGTGATCTCTCTCGACAGGCGCAGCGTGAGATGTAGCACGGAGCGGCTCATTTGATCTCCCCGTGGCGGCTCCCGGTTTCAGACCTTGTGGCACTGTGATGAGGAGTTTTTGCATTGCTGAATAATGCAGGAAGAGACTCCAGCCTGCAGCGATAGGGGCTGAAGAGGTAGAGCAGAGATGCTCGGGGCCTAAGGATCCTAGCGTATGTTGCAGGACCTGGCGCTGTACAGTACTTTGGATAGGACGCTGCTTCTGAGAGACGGCTGCCTGCCCGCCCTGTCTGTTTTTTGGCCACGTTGCTTCAGTCAGTTAGCATTCAAACCTCAGGGATGCTGAGAGAGTGTATTTAGCTCGTGGAGCACTTACAATCCAGTGCACTGACTAGCCATTATCCTTGCTTATGAAGGCCCAGTACAAGGGCAACCACCACCAGACCCGGTAGAGTTTTGGGTTAGTTGTCTGACTGTAGCTCAGTCTGTGTGGTTCTGCTTTTATATGCAAATGAAAATTGGGAAGTTTGGGTGCTATTTCAGGATAGGATTGCACGATATCACATTATGATTTTATGACGCACGCGCAATAATCACCAGGGCTTTAGATGATGGCCATGCACATTTGTCTGGATGCCGGCTTTTTGGTGCTATACGGACATTTACTCCTGCTCATAATTAAGAAGCAGATTAGTAGTGTGCCTAAAATAATAATGAAAGGCATAGGGTGATGCCAAATGTGGAGCGTCCTCATGTTTAATAAACCCGTCCGACTTGTAACCGCAGAAAGTACCGCTACACCACCCACGTCCTTTTTTTTTATCCACAATATCTCCTCTTTCAAAAGATATTGTGGCTGCTGAGTTGTCTCTTTCTTCACCGTGCTGCAGTGCTTATCGCTTATCTATTTCACGATATACAGTAGGCCTTCCAACACAATAGCATGTGGCGGGCTCCTCTAACCGAATTTAATAAACACAAGGACTCACCGAATCTATATGGATTACTAACTTTTGGGCATCACAATTTGCATCTCATTAATATTTTAGGTGTATGACTAATTCACGTACCAAATTATGAGCGTAAGTAAATGTTCATATTGCACCAAAAAGCCAGTGTCCAGACTAAAGCTTACGGCCGTCATCTGAAGCCCTGGTGATTATTTTTCATGCACCATATAATCTCGATTGTATTGCAATGAAATAGCGTGCCGCCCTCCTTCATCAGGCTCTCCTCCCTTTCCCGCTGGCTTTGGCCAGACCTGGCTGACCCTCTTCCTGTCTGGACCCCTTGAAATCCCAATG
>JAABNY020000108.1:25017043-25030089 GCA_015164015.2 Brevimyrus niger | reverse complement strand
TGTGTGGGGCCTGTGTGTGTGTTGGGGTGGTGGTTGGGGTGTGGGTGCTGTGGTGGTTTGGGGGTTGGCCCTGGTTGGTTCCTGTCGGGGCCCCTTGTTCCCTGGGGTTGGGCCCGGTCCCCCCCCCCCCCCCTTGTGATCCCAGTTCAGAAAATGGATGGATATAGTGTCCCAGAAATAACTGCAGTAAACGATATTACTCTCATTTTATGACAATGTCATGCCACTGATATAATGATAATATAATAGCATAATATAGGAAGTACAGCCTTTAAAAGAATAATGAACTTTTAATTTTTAACAATATTCAGACATTGAAATTGGATTGTCAAAAAATGTAAAAATCCTAAATAAATAAAACCACACAACCGAAAAAAATCTATAAAACAGACCGTCAAGCTCCGTTAACAAATATTTCACTAAATAATAACCATTTGACACAGAGGTATAGACAGTCATTTATAATAGGCAATATACAGCAAACCCAGTTTTGCAGTATGGCCAAAAGAACATAATGACTGTAAGTTAGGTGTAAGTAACCAAAATTTAATGAGCATCCTACAGTGTTCATAGCTTGTGTTCTGACTCTTGCTCAGTGTTCAGCAGAACCAATGCAATCAACATAATCCACGGTCCTAGGCCAGGCTTGGTTATAGCATTCACCTTCCTGTAGTGCGTACACAAATGAACAGTGCTGTCCGGCTTTGACACGAGCAAACATGGTGGACTCCAAGGGCTACAAGTAGGGATAGAAAGACCCTGTTCAAGTAAATATGTGGTCTCTTTTTCCAACAACGTGTGCTTGTGTGGACTGAAGCAACAGGGGTGCTGCTTAATGGGAGAAGGTTTGACAGCATCAACGTCATGTTGTATGACGCGAGTTTACGGAGGGGTTTCGGCAAGCAGAGATGGGAAATGATCAATTAGGGACATGACAGCCTTTTGGGCAGCAAGAGGCCAGTAGGTGAGTTTACCCGAGAGTGAACTTATGGCTTCAGAGTTTGGCAAGCGGGCCCAGGGTAAACAAATTCTACCGAGGTGTAACGAATTGCTCTCCGGAGAATAATCACTGGGGCGAGCAACAAGAGCAGCAGAGAGGGGGGCAGAGGTAGGAGAAACTGACAAAGGAGCGACAGCTGAACAATCCACATAGGGCTTTAACATACTTATACAGCACACATGGGTCTTTTGTTTGGTTACTTATGGTTAAGGTGAGTGCTGGGCTCCCCCAAGTCAGAAAGAAGTTGGACTAAAGATTGTACATAAACACCTTTTCTACCCTCTATGATTTGAATAACAACAAAGGCTAGTGGATTTCAAGAATGGTTGACTGAGACAGGAAATACTGGAATTTTATGGTTCCTCACTATAGGACAATAAAGATTTCCAGATGACCACAGACTACAATGAAATAGGTTTGTACTGAAATGCTGTAGACCTACTGTGTGTGCTTTTTTGCATATGTGTTATTATTTTGATTTTTAAATGTAGTTTTAATGTCATTTTTTTATTTTAATTTTAATCTAGTTTAGTTCTAGGTATGGTTTCATTAGTTTTTATTTTAAAGGTTTACTTAGTTGTTACATATTTTACTTTAGGCTTTACTTGATGATTTTTATTTCTAGGTATAGATGGAGATTTTGCTGGCTACAAAAAAAATGTCTCAATGTAAGGCCACTCCCTATTTCAGTGAGTCATCTACATTGAGTCGTAACGATAAACAATTCATTACTTTAGCTAAATAATATTTAAAAATGGTAAATGGAAAGTAATATTTAACATTATTTTGGTTGGCTTTGGGAGCAGCATTTGAAGTTCTCACTTTATTTTCGTGTATATTTTATTTCAGTTTATGGAAATACCTTGGATACTGTTGCACAGTTTTTCTGCATTTTTAAACGACTTAAAAGTAAAGGCAAATAAATTACACAACTGTATAGTTGTTACTATATACTGTACTTTAATGTAAATCACAATTTTATAGTATATAATGAAATAATGTACATTTTGAAAAAACAGTAAATTCTACAAAACAAACAGAATATGTCCTTGATATCCCATGGTGAAGTTCATTTGACTATGTCCACAATGTACAGTTTTATGTTGTTTTTGTGAGTAAAGAGGCACCATGACTATATTATGTGCAATAATATTTTACTAATGCATGAGTGGGACAAATAAAGTTTTTCCTATTCATGTAAACTGCCATATAAATTCAATTTTTTTAGTTGGTGTGGAAAATCTCACATATCTCAGTGGGATGTCCGGTATCTGTTGTTCTGTTAGAATTACAACATTACACCATTACATTCTGAGGACCCCCAGAATATCCTGCATGAGGCTGGGGTGAACATACAGCCCCTTGGAAAAGGCAGGATTACACTTTTTGGTACCAGATATACTAAGTAATGTTGTTGACATAGTATGACTTAGATGGTCTAAGTGTTTTTTCAGTGATAAGTGGAGTCATGGATTCTGCTTATATAAGGTTGCATAAATGACGTGTCTTATTGTTAAAACCATGATGCCACTCCTTGTTATCCCACTGCAGAGTGAGTTAACATGTTATTACTCTGTCGAATAGGACCATGCCTGTCCCACGTGGTATAACACAAATGCTCATAATTGTGTTTAGAGTGAGGAAGTAAAAATGATAACATGGCTTCCAACAAGGCCATTTATCCAAAAGGCTACGTTTCCATATTTCATGGTGCAATCCTTTTGTTTCTGTTTTTTTAGAGCAGCCTCTGATTATTATTTTTTTATTACTGATGGTCTTATAAATGGTGCTGTAGAATTACTTTACCCACTAACACCTGGTAACAACGGTAAATATTGTCGGGGTTGCTAACTCTCACATATCTGTTGTGACACTCATCATTTCAGACTCTCACGCCTATACAAGAAATCTTACGGCAAGTGCATGTTATTCCATTACAAACCTCAAATTGGCTACATGAAAAGTGTTCGGGTAGTTTGCAAACCTTACAGAAGTTCATCAAACTGTTACTGTATATGCAAGTAAATGAATGTGCAGACTTCTACTGCATAGAAAATCGCATGTCAGTCAGCTGGCCGAAGTTGGTGACACTGGATTGTTCATCACTGGTTGGAGAGAAATAGAAGTGAATCTTATGTTGAGGGAGAGCAGAAGAGGCACTGAATCCCTCTCTGAGCTGTATGCTTTGTTTTATTCATGTCCCAGAATAATGACATGTTTGTCATTGTTTCAGTGGAAGGTAACATTAGCTGACTCTGTGGTTGATGTACTAGCTAGCTGACTCTGTGGTTGATATACTGGCTAGCTGACTCTGTGGTTGATGTACTGGCTAGCTGACTCTGTGGCTGATGTACTGGCTAGCTCACCCTGTGGTTGATGTACTGGCTAGCTGACTCTGTGGTTGATGTACTGGCTAGCTCAACCTGTGGTTGATGTACTGGCTAGCTGACTCTGTGGTTGATGTACTGGCTAGCTCACGCTGTGGTTGATGTACTGGCTAACTGACCCTGTGGTTGATGTACTGACTAGCTGACTCTGTGGCTCATGTACTGGCTAGCTGACTCTGTGGTTTCTACTGTAGCTTCATGCCCCAGGCTTGTGTATTAGTTTCCTGCCTTTGAATTTGTGGTAGTAAGCATGTTTATGGCCATAAGGATGTTTAGTATTACGTTTTTTACAGCAGAAAAAACAGTCAGTCTATGCATTATCTGCATATCACAATAATATGTGAAAAAATGTGGCAGTATAATTACTCATTGGTTAGCACTGTTGTCCACCCCCCAACCCCGGTAACCCTGACCAGGATAAGCAGTTAGATGATAGATGGGTAAATAGTTATGTAAAAACGTTCAGAGCACAAACTAAATTTTTGTTCCTGTGTTGGGGAAAAGAATGATCAACCATCATTTTACTTCCCTGTAGCTTCAAACCTGGATTGTCATTCTGACTTACTCTTTAGTGTTTTCTGTTTTACAAAGATATATAGTGGATTGTTCCTGCCACAACTCTGGTCTGTCATCTTGTCAGTTTGAAGGACACTGTAAGAAGTAATAACAATAATCATTCCAGAGAGCTTGCATGCGTGCAGGTATGTATGTATGTGCGTATTTTACCATGTGCTGCCGAGTGTGCAGTGTGAATGAATGATATTGGCCATGGTTTGATAATAACTGGAGGCTCTGATGAACAGACCGCTTAGGATTCACCGCAGGACTTTGAGGCCGGTGTCAGAGTTAAAAGAAAAACTGAGAAATGTCATCAGTCTTCAAAGCCCGAGGTCGAGAGGCAGAGCTTTCTGAGCAAGAGGAAGGAAACAAGGAAAAGAAAACATTGGTAGACAGAGAAGCTGCCCGACAGGGGCACAATACGGGAGGGAGCTGTCAGTGCTGCCCAGCCCGTCTGTGACTAACCCTCATCAGGCGATGTCACATTATAAAGTGTTTTGTCTTAGAGGCTCTATAGTAATATTTTGCACAACAGAATCATTGCAGTGTATTTAAATAGAGATTTTGCCTGTGTTCCTCTGGGTGTTCCGTTGTATTTCACACTCAGGCTTTAGTTCCGACTATATTCTCTTGATGTTTATTTTTATTTTTTTACAGCTTTTCTGAATTTTTATTTATTTATTTATTTTGGCTTTGAACACTGCTTTTTATGCAGCCTTTATTCCCGCAAATTCCCTATGCTTCCTATTGGTCAAGGCTTGTCCTGGACAGCTGTATGCTTTCGGTTGTGTTACCTGCCGCAGTTGTTTGTCGCTGTGGAAAAAAAAGTGTCAACAAAACATACTTTTAAATTTGCATTTATTCTAATGTTTTGTGCTGTATTTCAGATGAAGACATGGAAAGCTCTGGGTACCTGTTCCCGTGGCGGCATTAGGCACAGTGCGACATAAAGGTTGCCAGGGACAAACTATTTCAGGATAGATCAGCTGTGGCATTTCAAACAAAACACTGTTGACAGCAGTTGACTTTGTTGAAATAGTGTCTATGACAGAGGTCTTGATCGCATTTCAGTAACTGTTAAGCTTGGTTAGATCAGACCGCCTGCTTTGGGAAACCAAGAAGCTTTCTTTTTTAAAAAAAAAATGCGGGGCCTGTTCAGACCCCACCTGCTATCTTCTGTGGGGGAGGTATAAAGACAGGTTAAGAGTCACTGTATCTCTGCCTTCCCAAATTCAGGTTTATTTATGCACTTTGGTGGGATTCGTCTGTCCTGCGGTAGAATCTCACTGTGCCTTTTACCTCCGTGCGCAGTTGTTCAGAGAAAGCTGTTGATTTGTTTTATTTATCCACTCAGCCATCCATTTCCTACAATGTCATGTTTAGTAGAGGGCTATGCTGAACTTATCCCAAGACGCTCTGGGCACAAAGCAGGGAACACCCTGGATAGGATGCTGGTGCATTGCAGAGATTTATTTATTTGTTTGTTTATTGTTACACAGCCTACAGTGCAGGTCTTTATATGAAGCCTCTCTGGTTGAGCTCCTTGCCCAAGGCGGAACAGTTTCACTTTCAGCAGGGTGTGAAAGTGCAATATAAGTTATGACCACTGTGTTAAAAGTGAAACTCACTTAAAAGCCTTCAACCTGTAAATAGGGAAGGCAGAGTTGGGACATCTCCTGACCACATGTCTCACTGAACACTGGAATGAATAGGCAGCTCTTTCAGGAGGTATCCACATGTTTTTTTTCTTCCTCCTCCCCCCCCCCCCCCTGTAATTTGTAGTCTCCTTTGTGTCTAAACTAATAGGAGTTAGGCCTACATCAGTTAAAACCCACATGTCTATTTGATGTAAGACTTCTCCCCTTAGGCTGGAATAGCAGTCATTTTTTGAAAGATCTCGAGTCACCGAAACACTAATTATCAAAAATGGATTCTGTGAAGCCAGTGTCACATGCAAAATTCATCTCAGTTATCATTTAATGATCAGATCAGCAATTCACCGGCGTGGCTGGACCATCCGTCTCTGTCACTGGTGGCCCTGAGACGGATGTGCTGGCCAGGCCGCCACTGGATGGAGCCGTATACGACTGAGAGCCAAGAGAAATCTCCTTTCTAATCCCGTCCGACGTGTTGTGCTGGCAGGAAGCAATTTGCACATGGAAACTAGCTCTAAATTGTTTCTTTCATTTTCTGTTTCTTAACAATGCATAGCATCTATTAAAAGGCAAATTGCATACAAATAAAGAATCTATGAGGGTTGTGCTAATACCATCGAGGGGCATATTTGATCTACTGCAGCTCTCATTGAAATTAATAAAATTTACAGGAAATGAGCCAGAGTGTTCCTGGGGCAGGTTAATGAAAAGCATCGCCTTGACAACGTCCCTCCTGTCCTTCGCGATGTCTCACCTCTTTGTGCGATTAAGCTCCCAGGATGAGAAATCACTTCCTCTTAATTAGTACATTCCGATTTCTAAAGTCTGAGATGTAAATGAGTTATGTGCATGTGCATGCACAGGTGTGGTATACTGAGTATCTTTACATCTAACTGGTAACCTTTGACCCTCAAACCATAAATTTCTGACCACTAGCCCGTAGCACTTTACGCAGTTAGCCAGCCATCGCACTGGATATTCAGTCATATCTGAATTAGCATTTATTTCACACTGGCTGCTATTCAACACACCAAGGTGGAACCAAGCAAATGCCCATGATGGTCCAGTCAGCGTACAGATTAGCCATTCTCTATTGTGCCAGACTCTGTCAAATTAGTGCATAGAAGGTTCTCCATGACTGAATTTACCTGGCTCTCTTCAATTCCTACACTTATGCTAACCCACATCTGGGAGAGGTCCAGCTTCTGTAAAGTAATGTTACCTAATATAATTGCTTCACTTGACTCCATGTAAGCTGTTGTGCATCTGCATTCTTTGGCTCTAAGATGGAAGATTCATTGGATCACAAAGCTGATTTGATGTCTTGTGACTGACAGTCTTTTGACATTGTCACTGTGGCATTGCAAATAATCTGTTCTAGAGGCTTAGACTGTAAGGCTTAGAGAACACCTGCTGGAATCAAGTAAACTGATAATGGAGCTGAAGATTCAAACAAACCAATGCACACAGCAGTCCTTTGCATTTACATCTCCTAGAGAATTGCGATCTGCTATTTCACAGATGTGGCTGTACCTTCACTCTACCCTTACCATCACAAACTAGAGCTTTTATGTGTTTTCTCTTTTGTTCCAAGATACTTTTTATTCTGTTTTTGGAAGAAAATTCTGGGGCCCTTGATGGGTGATCTCAGGGTTTCTCATGGTATAATTTAGTTATGCAGATGAGCATGAATGTGAGAGCAGGACTTGGGAACAACAGACTCTTAAACTAATAACGGCGATGACTGACTCGATAATGAGTTTGCAGGCTCCTGGTGGCAGGAGTGGGGATGCAATGAAGAGTTTGAATAGAACGAATTAAGCAGCTGCAGTAATCATGACTTTGAAAGAGAAAGTGGGGAAGGGAAATTGAAAAGATGTGCTCGTTGAGCAGCGAAGGTGCAAAAAGAAAGCCTGAAATGTACTTGTTGTTCCTTTACAGTGTGCTCATTTACTGGCAGTTTTGTAATGTAAGAATGGGTCCAGTGTGCTGATTAGGAGGACACATTGAGAAAACAAGGTCAGATATGGACTGACACCATGTAAAGATGGTGGCTGTGTAGTGTTAACGGCTTTGGGAGAATGGCTGAGCTGAAGACGAGGTTATCAGGGGGAATGCCAAAAATACTCTCTGTGTTTTTTAAAGCCGACAGCAGCATGCTGTTTTCCCTTTGCGCAGTCTCTGCTTTCACTTGTGACTTTTGTGAGTTTGGTAATGAATGAATTGGACGCAATAATACATTTTTTTTTTTTTGGGACCATACTGACCATCAGAACCTGTTTTCTGTGCTAAAGACTTTCTCCCTGCAGATTCCACTTACACATAATTTCACTTTTGTGCCCATATTATTATTATTGTTATAATTATAATAATAATAATAATAATTATTATTATTATTATTATTATACTGTATTGTTATTATGAATTGGGAAATACAGTTGGTAGCATTGTTGCCTCACACCTGCAGGGTTGGGTGTTCGAATAACTGTGTGTCTCTGCATTTTGTGCCAGTTGCTACCTCCATATATAAAAATGGTCAGTTAGGTGAATCAGCATCTCTAAATTCCCCATTCTGTGAGGATGTGCATGTTTGTGCCCTGCGATAGACTTGTTTCCCATACAGGATGTACCCCAGCCTTGTGCCCTTTTCTGCCTGGGATTGGCTCCAGAAACCTGGACTTGATAAGTGGCCGGAAAATGGATGATTGCATGGATAATAATAAGCATAGTCCTATTATTACTTTATGTTGAAATGTTACTACTTTCAATGGATCTTTTTGCTTTCAGTAATTTCTACTGAAATTTGGTGATTTCTATCTCCACTCCATCTAAAGAGTGATATTTACAGAATTGATCCTTTGCATTTAATAAGTATGGAGATTTATTACTTAATTTAAATAGCTTAATTACTGTAAGTAATGAGCATTTAATGCTAAAATTCATTATATCTGGCTCAATCACTTTTAATAAAATATTTTACATATGAAGAAACAGGTGATTGACAAACAGAACGAGTTGTATTGCCTTTGAAAATAATTGTGGGTATCAATACAGAGAGAATAATGCAATGGCAGTAGAACCAGGGACCAATTTCCCTTTTGTAATAAAGGTAGGGCTTGTCATAATTTCTAAAAGGTGAAGAATTTAAGTGATTACTATTCACAGGACGCTTTACGGGTTACGTAATGGCAGTCTGAATATTAAAATAGTTGTTCTGCCAGGCTTTGATTTCATTAGTTGTTTATAACAACACCTTGCAAATGAATTAGCTTCTGTTTTAAGTTTTCAGAGCAGAGGAAAATACTTGCATGTTTCTAAATAAAAATGGATTTTTCCTAAAAATCTGTCTGTAAAAAATGGGTGGCCTGAAATATATAAAAAAGTACATACTCTGTTTGTGTGTGTGTGTGTGTGTGTGTGTGTGTATGTGTGGTGGTGGGGGGGGGGTCAGATGAAAACAAAGGGAAAACCCAATTTTATAAAAAATCTGTGACTGCAATGAAAAAACTAAAAATGTGAGAAATCTACTTTTGTTTGGTTACTTATGGTTAAGGTTTAGGCTGGGTAGGGGTTAAGGTTGGGATTAAGGTTTTACCCATAGAAATGAATGGAGCCTCTCCACGAACATAAAATTACAAACCTGTTTGTGTGTGTGTGTGTGTGTGTGTCTGTGTGTGTGTGTGTGTGGCCATGAAAACTTAAGTACCTTACCTAGTCATTTAAAATCTATCATTACAATGCTTCGAATCAAAGGATGACTAAGGAGGTCATGAATATTTGAAAGGGAAACCTCCAATATGGTGGACCTTAATGGTGATGCTTTGGACCTAGTGCCTAGTGGGATTCCTGCTTTGGCAACAACAACCAGTTCTTTCTTTAATTCTACAGGCACTGCATTGCTGCCACAATTAGTCAGACTCAAAAGGATTTTGGCTCATTTACTCTACTCCTGTCACTTATGCTACTTATATATTCTGAAAGGCACTAAACATTGTTTGTTTATGGTGGCTGTCTGTGGCTGGACAGTTGCTCAGGACTGTGTCTGAAAAGATGTCGATACATACAGTAAAGCCATAAACAATAATGTCAAAAATAGCTAGATTTCAGACGAATTGTGTCAGTTGACTGTCATGTATTTATTCATCGAAACAAGGCAGAGCAACGTAGAAGCAAAGCAAAGAATGGAAAAATGTAACAAATACTTACATTTAACACTTTAAACCTGTTACTGTGCTGACTTTAGTCTAGAGAAATATACAAAAATCAAAATGATTTTGTGGTAGTGAGCATGTTTATGGCTATAAGGATGTTTCGTATCAAGTAGGATGTGCATATACTATTACAACATAAAAGCCAGTCAGTCTATGCATTATCTGACAATATAACAGCATATCACAATAATATGTGAAAAAATGTGGCAGTATAATTACTCATTGGTAAGCACTGTTGTCCACCCCCCCAACCCCGGTAACCCTAACCAGGATAAGCAGTTAGAAGATAGATGGGTAAATAGATATGTAAAAATGTTCAGAACACAAATTAAAATTTTGTTCCTGTGTCATTGGGGAAAAGGATGATCAGCCATCATTTTACTTCCTTGTAGCCTCAAACTTGGATTGCCATTCTGACTTACTCTTTAGTGTTTTCTGTTTTACAAAGATATGTAGTGGATTGTTCCTGCCACAACCCTTCATCTGGTCTGTCATCCTGTCAGTCTGAAGCCTTCCCCCCAGCTGTAAACTGAACAAGGGTCTAGTCACACTACAGAGAATTCTCTGAGAATATCTCTCTCAAAGCCTATCCACTGAGATGCCAGCATGCCATTCTAATTGCCTTTTCTGGACTGGCAAGTGTGCACTGGTAAAGGTAATGAGCAATCACATAAAAAAGAAGTAGAAAAAAATATTAGATATACCATTAGAAATAAGAATGGATTTTATTGTTTGCAAGCAAGCTAGCTTTTCTTGGATTTGTGAGGAAAAAAAACATGTTTTTGTATAAATTGTCCTGTTGACTTGTAAATTTCCTGTACTGGAAGAGATCACAACTGAGTATGCTGTACGGATATTTGTTCATATGAAACAATTGCTTTTGTGTAGTGAGTGTTAATGGACCATTACTAATCAGTGTTTCAGTAAAGCTGGACTGTGTGGGAAATCTCATTGGTCTGCATGAGCAGTAGTCGATAATATTTCTTGGAAAGTAGAATGTTTTTTAATGCTCATTGTACTTGCTACTTGATATTTTTGTAGCAAATTTTTGGCTCATCACCCTATAAACAACTGCTCTTGTAAGGGTATTATTTTCAGTGTCTGATCATATTTTAAATATGAGGAGAATGACTAGAAGCAGTTTTGGTGAAGGTTGAAGCCCATGAGATAAAATGGGGAGTAACTCGGCATGTGTAGTTACTGAACATGGGGATCAGTAAGATCAGACAGAGAACGAACAATGTTACTACTCGGATTGATCATACAGACGTTTGTTTCATCCTTTTTAGCTATATGCCTCTTTGATGATGTGTTAGCTAAGGGGTTCATAAGAAAGTCCCAAAGAATTAACAGAAATGTTATGAGTTGAACATTGCTCTTTTTCTTTCTCATAACTTTCTTTTTACTTGTAATCTATTATTGAAGTACATGATATATTATTCAAGCAAATTTGACAGCCAGAATATGTTGCTAATGTTTCCATAGGGGTCCTATTTTGACGTTTCTGTTGATTTCTAAATTGTAAATTGCCTCTATTGAGTGTGTTATAATTTAAACAAATATTTGCTCTTTAGAAATCCATGGATTAGTGTAAGGCACACAATCCATTTGATGCGTGATTAATAATTCAGAGAATCCAGCATATTGTGTTTGTCTATTTAAAGAATTAAATTAACAAAACACCAGGCCTCAAAGCATCAGTTAGATGCACATAATTTCTCCTGTTGGCTTCTTGCCATTTTTCATATGAAGCAATTTTGAAAGTGTTAACAAAGACCTTGTTTACTTATCTTCTGGATATACAGAACAATGAGAAGATTCAGAATATTTTACTTATAATCTGGAAATGTAGCACTTTATATCACCCTAGTTCATTAAAAAATATATCTGTGTCTATATATTTTTATATATTAAATGTGTGTGTGTGTGTGTGTGCGTGTTACATTGTGGGGACCAAATGTACCCCATAATGTAATAAAAAAAGAAAAATTGCTTTTGTGGGGACTATTTTTCAGGTCCCCACAGGTATCTGTGAATGCAATCAAAAAAGATAAAATGCCACAATTCTTATATTTTGTTTGGTTACTTATGGTTAAGGTTGGGGTGAAGGTCATCATTCAGAAATGAAGAGAAAGTCCTCACAAAGATATGTAAGACATTATATAATATAAAAGACAAAGCAAATTTGTTTCTGCTGGAGCTGCTAAAGTTTCTGTGTAGCTAACCAGAGAATTCAGCTATTTCCTAGAATTCAATATGCCTCAGGATACAGACTGTTGCATCAAGTACTGCAACAAATTTCCACCATATACAGACCTACCCAAGTCATTATTGGAATTATTGCCACCCTGCCAACACTTGTACATAGTTGCATTCCTTACATTTAAAATTTAATCTTTTTTTAAAATGTATCTTTTAAAATTTGTTATGCGGTTAATTAATTTGTAAAATTATGTGCATTTCAATTTGTATAGAGATGTATTTGGGCAGCGCATAACTGAAATGCTTGGTGGGGTCTCTGCACTAGGGTCTACTCCCCTGAAATAGAAAACCACAATCTTCGTTATTAAAATGACTGGATTGAAGTCTCTGTGCATTGAAAAAAAAAGCAGCTACAATATTTACCCCTCAGAGATTTAGGAAACACATTATATACACTATTTTGAGTGTGTGTTTGTGTGTATTTTTTTTTTTAAAGAAAGAGGACCTTAACCAGCAATTTTACATTTTGTTGACTCTCAGTGAATTCCTAACTTAACTATTGTCCACAATAGCAACCATTAAAAGCACTCAGCAAGATACCAAATTCCACTATATGCTTATGACATTGTCTGGAGTAGCTACTTGTTACAATAGCTCTGTGCATTTGTTTGTTTATCTCTTGTTTTCAAGGGTGTCATTTACTACTTTTTAAATTCTGGAGTTACACGGTATGCGGCATGGAGTAGGTTTGTTTGTATGATACTTCTGGAGCTTGGGCAGCGTTGTACACAATGGCTGATACCGGAACCGGCAGCACAGGCCTGGGTGGCATCAACACAGAATTAAGAGAGGGGGGGGGAGGACGGCTAACTCAGACACAGCCCTTGTGCTGCATGTGTTCTTTGTAGGGATGCACCGAATCTAGATTTTTGAGGTTCGGCCGAATACTGAATCCTCTGTTTAAGATTCGGCCGAATCCAAAACCGAATACCGAATCCTACTCGTATCCTTATTTCATTAACACAGTAAAACA
>JAABNY020000108.1:25001173-25012204 GCA_015164015.2 Brevimyrus niger | reverse complement strand
ATGTAATGTTGGGGCTCATTCTGAAACTATGTATTGCACATTTTCTTTCCATAAGTCTAATATAAGCATTTTGTGTATATGTGTTGGAAAACATTTATTCATGCCTTTGCTATTTTTCTAGCTATATGCACTTATTTACGTATGCAAATAAATAGATAGGCACACCGCATGACCCAAGGTATCCTTTAAATGCTAATGCTGCAGAGCATTCACGCACCGTCACACACTAAGAGTTGTTCAGAGGCACCGGTTCACCTGAACCACAGTCTGGGCTGTAGGCAGAGCGTAACTATGTCACTAGCAATTTTCCAGCTGAAATGCTGGGTGAAACATGGACCAGATCGAAAGCCTTGCTGAGGAGCATTGGCTGTGTGAGCTTATGCTGTTGTCTATTCAGTTGTATTAATTCCTGGTATGGCTCTGTGATATCTCTGCACTCACGAAATAATAATTACCTGACCTTCCCTAAATGTAGACTGAAAAGCAGAGAGTCAGCTTTGAGCTATTACTGGACCGAACTGGAATTCACTTCCACAGCATATATGAGAAACAACCCTTTTGGACACTTTTAAAAATACTTTGAAGACCTACCTTTCTATTATTGCGTACTCTTAGTTTTAAATTTATTATTGTGCTGAATTCATGACATTGCATTCTCAAGAAAAATATGAAACAAGAAGGAACTGAAAAAAATAAACAGACAGATAAACAAACACATAAATAAACAATATGGAATGTATTTAGAATAGAATACAATTATTTTAAACTTCTTGTTTTGGTTTCGTGTCATGTATTCTTGTTTATGTCATGTAAAGTCCTTTGTAAAGTTGTTTTTCAAAAGTGCTATATATAAATGAATAAATAATAATACAAATTTTTATATTATTAGGTATAGGGATACTTACATCAGATATCCCACACTTTCATCATCCAAATGGAAATAATTATTCTTTTAAAATCATGACTACAAATACTATAATTAAAATGTTAAATGTTTCATAAATTAATAAAAATAGCTTTCTAGTGAATAAATTCTGAATTAATTTGCTGAACTTACTAGTTGTCTAGGTAACTTAAATCTTTGGGATGCCTAGGTTCCCTAGTTTTCATATATTTGAAATCCAGGACACTGTTTAAGATTTAAACATAAAAGATGGTGCTGGTTTTATTGCTTTTGTCACTGACAGGAGAGTTTACTTAACAAGAAAAATTGCATAAGTCATTCTAAATAGATTTTAATGATTAATTTAATGGACGTATTTAAAGAATGTGTTCATTGCAGACTTTTTTTGTATTTTAGTAATTGTGGTTTTGTTTCATTAGATTGACTTTTATTTACTGTCTCATTTTATCAATTTTATAAGTAAATATGACAAACAATAGCTATCATTTATAGCATATGTTTGGCCGAGGTATAAATTATAAATATACCTCGATGAGCCAAAACATTATGCACTCCTGTATGAAAAGAATAATATTGATTATATTGTAAAAGTGATGTGTGCCAAGGTCTGAGGATGCATTAGATGGTTAGCCAGCATGCAGTACTTGTAGTCAACCTGATGCATGCAGAAGAAATGGACAGGATTATAATGGCCAGACAACTGGGTGCAAGGATTTATGAAATGGCAAGGCATGTGGGGAGCTGATGGTCAGCTGATGTGAGCGTGGTCCGAGAAGGGAAAAACCATGAATCACAGATAGGGTGTTGGGCGGCCAAGACTCATTGATGCGGGAAGAAAAGTTTATCACATCTGGTACAAGCCAAAAGAAGGACTATTGTGGCACAAAGGGCAGATAATTTTGATGATCAGGGGATTAATGTGTCAAATCACATAGTACATCAAGCCCTGTTGCGTATGGGGCTGTGTAGCCACAGGCCAGCCCCTGTTCCCTGTCGAAAGTGTCTACAATGGGCACACAAGCATCAGGACTGGACCTTAGAGAGAGGGAAGAAGGTCGCCTGGTCAGATGAATTCCATTTTCTGTTGCGTTACGTGGACAGCTGGGAAACCGTTGAGCAACTGTGCACAGCAGGCCTTCATTTACATCTAGCATTGACGAGTCTTAGCCACCCAACACCCTGTCTGCGGATTGGTGTTTTACCCTCTTCAGGCCATTCTCATTAGGTACTCGCCATTATGAGATACTCTGATCGAAAGATACTCTGAGCCAGTCATCTGGCCGTAATAATCTGGCCCTTATCAAAGTCCCTGCCCATTTCTCCTGCATTCAACATGTCAACTACGAGCACCGAATGTTGGCATACCATGTAGTATATCACACACCTTGCCATCATATTTATACCATATGATCGACATTATTCATATTATATGGGAGCTGTCATAATATTTTGCCTTATCGTATGTGTGTGTGTGTGTGTGTGTGTGTGTGTGTGTGTGTGTGTTTGCATGTTCCTTATTGTGGATAATGGGTCAGATCGAATCACTCTTCGCATGTAAGTGCCTGCTTCAGCCAAATCATGTTCGGTCTTGGTGCAGTTTTTGTAATACAGGATATTTCAGTTTATTGACCCTGGTAGTCTTGCTTACCTAACTTTATTAAGATGCATAAAAGAATTTTCAGAAGGCCCTCCAAATATGTGATCAAATGTGCTTAAAGTAAAGTTTTTAATTATTGGATTGGCAATTAATTTTTGTCATTGTGAGCATGGTGATGAAACTTAGTGACAGCGACTGATTACCACAAAAAAAATACTGCATCCATTGTCCTGAAAAATTAGCTGAAAATATTTCTAGTTTGTGTGTTGGTGTCTGTGTCTATGATTTGTAAGGTGTTGCAGGATGAGTGGGGAATGAACAGACACGGTTCAGGAACTAAACACACAGTAAACAGTAGACATCTGACCATTGTTGTAGATATGTTATAATAATAACATTCGTGTTGTTTAGTGATGATATGTTCACTCTCTATGGAGGTAAACAAACACATTAATTATATTGGCTAGTTATTTTTCAGTAACAGTTGTAAGTACGCTTTTTCGAGTTGCTAAATTAAGTCCTTGACGGTTTCCCCATTTCCAATGCTTCACTCAGCAATGAAACAACAGCCTAACTGCTATGTGACTCACTCAAAATTAGCAGGTTTGTTATGGGAATTTAGTCTCTGTGGGGCTTATTTCATGAAACAGGATTTCTTGCTTAGTCAGATAACTTGTTGGATTTACGGCAGTCAAGGCGAAATGTCAGTGAACAAAGAAGTAGTCGATTTAAAGTACACCTTAAATCCGACACATTATCCAGCTAGGCAAGAAATCATGCTCAGTGAAGCAGTCCTCCTGTGTGTGACTTCCTTTCATATACAAAACCCATTAATGAACCAGATAAAAACAACACAGGATAGATAACAAATTTTCATTGCCACTCAGTCTTCCATAACAGTAAAGTTATGGGTGACGTCGACTCCCAACTGATATAAATGTAGTGCATTACTTGTATGTTCCTTAATCTCTTAAGGTTTCACGGTCACACTAGAGTTGTGTCAGAACATTACCGAGAATCCTACTAGGTCACCAGGGGATAGATTTTACAGCTTTTCTCCTATTCCCACATGACACTATAACGATAAATTAACTATATATAAGCAGCTTTGTGTGTGTGTGTGTGTGTGTGAGTGAAGGAATGGGGTATAAGAGAACGAGGAGGGAGATGTGATTGCCGTGCCCACCCTCAAACTATATGCATGCTCCGTTTACCTATCTTGCCTGTTTCTCTTTTCCCTGGAAAATACTTAAGTAAGCTTTTATTTTCATCATTAGAGCATTATAATACAGTCAGATAAATGACAACATATTTAGTGCGGTAAACCAACTGAACTCTGTAATACGCACACCGGGTGGGGGTGGGAAATGGGCCTCCTGAGCAAGTCACCAAGGCATTGGATTACAAAATGGAAGGGTGATCTTATCCAGAAAGGCCCATTGTGTGTGTGGGTTTTCGATGCAACTCATTAATAATTAGGGGACTAATTGGCTGAATTTCTTACACCTGTTTGAACAGCTGACCTAAAGGTTATCCAAAAAACTTCCATACACACTGTATGTTTTTTGTCGTGATGGGCCACTGCAGCAAAATATTACTGGTGGAAACACTGGTTTATTTAACCATTAGAAGGTAGGAAAAATATGGAATTTGAATAAAGCTTAATAAATTTACCCAAATAATTACCATATAGATAGAAGAAATTTTAATAAGCACTTTGAGGTTCACTACTGCAGGATTTTATCAGGGTCAGTCTCTGTCAATTGACTCAATAATTGCACTTCCTTAAAAAAAAGCAAATATCAGGAGAAACAGACCCTTCTCCAACCTTTCAATCCTATCTACACACCACCCTTTTGCTCTTTTTTTTGTTAATCCTTTCATTCCTGCAGATGATTGGCTGATTGGGAGCAGGTGCCATTGCTTGGGATATCTGTGGGTGCTGAACAATTACCCAGCATTGATGTCCTCTACATGTCCTCTCCAATGGGCCCATGGCATTTGGAACAGCATTAATGCATGACATTTACCCTTCTTTAATGTTCTCATGCCCCCTGTCTGTTCAGCCTCATTTTTGCCATCTCAGCTGCTTGAGGCTCCATACAGCTTAATCCGACCATTCATGTCATCAATATCTCTGCAATCTCCAGGTCATCTGACCCTCATTTCTTTACAGCCGCAGTTTTTCTCCACCTCCTCTCAACTTATGTGGAGATGGAATTACATAACTGTTACACTAGTGCTGGCTTGGTTAACAACATTGAAATGTGGGGAGTATGTCTTCATCCCACTTCCCTGTTTGCACTTACCCTGCATCCTCATCCTCAGTGTTTTATTCATTGTAGTGTAATGATTTCTAGTCTCGGACCATGCTTGGAGTCGCATCAATAATTTCTTGTAGCTTGGCTTAGCAGGTTCATAACTTATGTGAGTTTTGAATCTTGGGGAAAAAAAAAGTGCTTCCACAGAGCAGTGCCCTAAGATGACCTCACTCTCATTTTCATTTCGTTGAGTTGTGGGCTAATTCATCTAGAAGGGCTGCTGGGAGCCGATGCCTAGCAGGTTTTCTGAACAGCAAAAATCAAAGGAACTGAGTTATTGTTCCCTGATTGTGATGAGACACTAGGGCATCCCTAACACAGGTGTGACACCTTTATTTTTGGTTTATTTATGCATAGGCAATTTATATGTATAATTATACGTTTTTCAAGCTTCAGAATTGATTTGTCACACCTATCACAGGTTCTCTAACCCGTATTTGACACGTTTCTTGCTTCTGTCTCCCAATATATTAAACCCTTCATCTTTTTGTCCAGAAATATCAAGCGTATTCGGAGGAGTCAAGATGTTACATCACAGGATTTATCATGAGAGTAATATTAAATCACTGTGTATTCACACATTCAACTCAACAAGGTTGCTTCTTCTGGAGAGGATCATCAGAGGAGCCTATTTCAGGCACCACAAAGCATTTGAGATGCAATGCCAGGCCATCATAGCACTCATACACCCAGAAAAAAATACTGTGGGCAAGACAGAGATGCCAGTCACCCGCATGTATTTGAAAGGAAAAACCAGTGCGACAAAGCAGAGCATGAAGACTCTACAGACAGAACAGGAGTAGGATTTGAACCCTGAACCCTGGACGTGTGAAGTATCAGTGCCCATATAAAATAAGTGTGTTTCATTTTCTGTAATGCTCATTCTAAATGTTACCGTAACCTCAGTTACAACCTTAACCATAAGGCCAAGCATAAGCTGATACTTTTATGTACTTGCATCAGTGCGTATTTGCATACCAGTTACAGTCGGTTTGGTGTGATTCAGTGTGAAACGTCTGGTGTGTTTTACAGCCAAGTGTGTGTTGGGGTGGGGGTGTAGGGGGCTGACACAGAATCACTGTATATTATCTGCACTTCCCAGCTTCAGTAGACTTAAATGAATAATTAATTCCCCCACCATCTTTACCAAATGTTGAAATTTACATGCTTTCCTTTTTACCAGCCACAGGCCCTAAATCTGTCTGGCTGAATATGATGAGAAATGGAGGTGTCAGGGTGGCTATGGGCAGACCCAGGAAGCCTGTCTGCGTGGCAGAGGGGCGCCTGATTAATGGAGGATTTTTCACTCACTCCATCCTGCTGCTGTTCAACCTCAGAGAGGGAGTCAGGGGAAATGTTTTATTGAAAGGAATATACAAGTAACCACAATGAAAAATAGACAGATTTGTATAAATTCATAAAACCACACCTACATTCAGCCGTGCTGGTGAGTGGCCAGGCCTGTGATATGGTTCAGAGCAAGGCTATGATTTAGTTCAGGACATACTTCCATTTAAGCTGCATGCTCAAACCTTCATTACATAAACAAGTCACAGCAGCACGTTATCAGATAGCAATTGTATGAAATGCACTAGTGATGGCAAATACAAGCTTTATTTTTTCACTCTTTTGACATTCTTTTTTTCCCCCTTTTGAAATGAAACTGCTTGTGGTCAGATGTGACCTGTGGCCTAGTTCATTTTCACTGTAAGACTGATTAATGGAGACGTTTTATAGTGGCAGCAACGAAATGCGCACGAAGGAGACATAGTGTGGGCAGGATGCTTGCTAAAGGTAACTAAATGAGTCTAAGGCCCTGTTCACACCTGGCATCAACAGGCATCTCTGCATGCTTCTTGACCAACCACCTTTAATCGGATCTCACTTTCCCGCAACCTATTTAAATAGGCACGTAAATCACTTCCGTACGCAAAATAACATTATTATAACGACAGAACCAACTGGCAAGCACCCATCACGTGCCTGCGTGTTCAGAGGCTGCAACATTACAACCGAAAGAATGTGGAACAAAGCAATTTCAAATGCACATCTCAGTGAAAAAGCAATATGCATGCTGATTTCATGCATGTGTGCTGTTACCACAAGAAATTGGCATGGATGTTAACTATTATACAGTGCCTGAAGTACACACATGAAATACATGAGTAGGCACATGTGTAATGCATACTTGCGCACATAATATGTCAACCTCTGATTATAAAAACACAATTGTTGTTTAAGTGGTTAAATGGTAAATTGGCATTGGTAAATCTGCATATATTGCAGTTTGGTTGATTTTTAAACAAGCAAAAATAAAATCATGATGTATATCGTGATTCTCTCCAAAAACGCCACGGTATGATATCTTTTCACATACCCCCGCTCCCCCACCCCCCATGACTGAGTTAATATATAGATTGTTCCAAATATACTGTACCTGGGTTGTGTTAGGTAGACTTTGTGGGCGCAGTGTCCTAATAATCCATTTCTATGGTTCATAGTTCATATTTAATACGGTGAGCATTGTTGAGGGTCAGACAACATAATAGTTTATTTTATGACCTAAACTATAGATTTCCACATACATATAGTCTCCAGAAATCTGGGACGGTACTTCAGTCTGCATATAAAATACATATTTATACACACAGTTCTGTGTCTTAGCACTTCTTCAGTCTGAGGCAACCAAAGAAAATTATGCGAAGCTTGTCTATCTGGGCTGTATCTGGGGGGTATATTTGCTTAGGAAAAATATCATTAAATATCAGGACATATGCAAATGAACAGTACTACAATAAAAAAATAACAAGAATTTATTCTGTTCTCCAGAAAGTCTTGGTGGATGATAGAAGAACACAGCTTTGGTTCTCAAATCCATCCACAGGGTCACCATCCACCATCCACAGGGTCACCATCCACAGGGTCATCATCCACCATCCACAGGGTCACCATCCACAGGGTCATCATCCACCATCCACAGGGTCACCCTTAGCCATTCCATGTCTTTCGGAAATTTTACCACCACCTCATCTAACTAATTTACCTAAGTTTTTAACCTAATGAGAAATTGATTAGTCAATGATGATGTGCTAGTGGTCAAGTTCAAGAAATCTATGGGTATACTAGATGGTAACATACTGGAAAAATAAAAAGTTGGAAAAAAATTTAAGGCGACCTGCTGCGAAGTATTTTTAAGTTTTCTCAACTTCACGCCCATGTTGTTGCGCTAACTTAATTTCCTAAGTTACACTGTGAGTTCACACAGGGCAGTGCTTTAAGTTTGTCCAAGCACAATCAAATAGTAAGTGTGATTTTGCTGAGATTGAAAGGATAAGTTGGGTGAACTGTTATAACCCAAAGAAGAAATGCAGGTTTGCACAACTGCAGGGGGATTGAAGTTGAGAAAACTTAGAAATGCTTTGCAGCTGGTTGCCTTACATTTCTAAGTCTGCTCAAATCCCTCTAAACTTAGTTAGTTAAATGAAATACATAAAGAATTAAAGGCAATTAATTACTTGTTTATCTTATTCACGACAGAGACAGTGATTTATTAAATATAGCTTATTTCACTCTCCTTTTTGAACATCGTATACACACATACACACAATTAACCTTGTTGACTTTAACCCCTACCCAGCCTTAACCTTACAAAACAAAACCAAACAAAAAAAAAATCTTCTGGCGTTTTTAGTTTTTTGATAGCATTCACAGATCTTTGTGGGGACCTGAAAATAATAGGTTTTCATTAAATTGTGGGAAATATTTGGTCCTAAAATATAATATAAACATAAACCAGACACACACACACATGTGCATACATAAAAGCTACTGATGTACAGTATATGGCAAATGTATCAAATGTTTTGTACTTTCACTACAATATATTTTTCTTCACGTGGTACATCTTGTACAGTCATCACTATGTCGCGTTCCTCCAAAGCTTTCATGTAAACACTGATTTACATATTCATTAAGCCAATCCCACATCGCTGACGCACTCACGTGCCAGCAACATTTTCACATGTGAATTGCACCGTGCTGCGTTAACGCAGAACCCAGGAGTTGTTACTCACGCCGGTCTGCTTCAGATTTGGTAAACACAGACGTAGGCCTTCCGTAATTTAGCCACTGATTTGAAGTGTTCAGCCATGATCATTCCCACAATGTCTTTCTTGGGTTTATTTCCAAGGTAACATAAAAAAAAGTCTTTGTGGATGTCTTACACAGCAAGGAAACTTAAGGTTTGGCAGTAGAATTAGGTAACAGAAGAAACAATAGAAATGAACAATAAACAAAGCTAAGGCGATAAGCGGCATGTCTGCACTCAGATTAGCCTCCG
The DNA here is from genome assembly GCA_015164015.2 of Brevimyrus niger. Lineage (NCBI taxonomy): Eukaryota > Metazoa > Chordata > Actinopteri > Osteoglossiformes > Mormyridae > Brevimyrus > Brevimyrus niger. Next base: position 25,003,043 of record JAABNY020000108.1, on the reverse strand, counting down.
TTTGACTGCTAGGGGAGTTAGCGTCACGCTTAAAATAATTCATCAAAAAATTCTAGATTTTGCTCCCTACAGTCATTTGTAAACTAAACACGTTAGCATTAGATACTCATATTTTAAAGTAAGCAGCATTGCAATAAGTAAATACTTCAGCAATTCTTAATAAAGATGTCTCTTTGCCAGTAAAATTAATTACACTAATAGCAGGTAAATAGCAATTTGGGCATGTTATGTTTAAGGACGTTTACATGACACCCTAAGATGGGTCCTGTCTCTTGAGAAGGGTACTTAACCTGGATTGCTCCTGTAAATAATATTCAGTAGTAAAAATGGGTAAAAAACTTTACGCTATTAAATTAAAAAGTATAATGCAGCTTTCATATGTCTCAGCCAAATCAAACACTCATCCGTGAGATCAACCGCTAAAATTTTTGACAAATATGAAATTTTGAGAAAAATCTGTCAACCACAGGGCTGCATGACATCTTTTAAACCTGTAATCTAAGGGAATTCCCATGCGAGACGTGGAGACACAAATGTCTGTGTTTTTATTGAACTCACAAACCGTGAGAAACTAATTTCACGGCCGTAGAGCAAATGAAACCACGTGCCTCATGGGAAAACCACGGAGCTTGGCGTGTACGAGTGTGGAGCGAGGTGTGTGTGTGCAAGGTGAGGCTGCACTGGGCTGACAGGTGGGAAAGTGGGACTCGCACCTCACGGGGCAAAATCTGGGAAAAGGCAGTGCTGCTGTACCCTAAACAATTGGCTTTATGGATAATTCAGCAGTTTCCTGGAGGAAAAAGAAGCTTTAAAATGAGTTGCAGTTTAATTACAAAGTAGTAGGATTAAGTATTATATGCAGTTTACCTTAGATTTCCCATTGCATTGTTATATTAATATGAACGTTATGATGCTGGAAGCTTCTCCTCATCAGTTGGTGTAGTGTCACTTTGACCATTTGAGTTACTGCTTAAACAAAAACCATAATTATTACCTTTCCCTTCTCAATGTTGTTTGATACATCCTTCTGCACTGCCACAGATTTCAAACAATGTAAATCAGTGAATTGCATTATTAGGGTCTAATTTTTGCTTATTATCATCTACAGTCTTCTCCTGAAACACATGGTAATACATGTACATGTGTCTGTACACATAATAATGTATGGATTTTTGAATGTGCCCATTAGATAGGTCATTTGTGTTATTCATCCTAATTCTGCATGACAGGGGGGGCGGTAAATGATCCCTTAAATGACTTCAGAATGACTTGACTTGAGATCTTGACAGGCATACAACCTTTCATTGAGGAGACACAAAATCTCCTCAGTTGCGGCAATAATCATAGCTTGTGTCAAATATTTATGACTTGATAACTTTGTTGTGAGAGGGGAACTATCTGTAAATGGAGTTGCTGAGATGTAATGATCAGATAGCACTGTGACAGGTCCTCTGACGTAATGGCTAGTTCAGCACACCCTTTCTCCCAAAGTGCGACCAAAGAAACTCCCCAGATGCCTTACAATTCACGATGTAAAGCAAACATATTGGCAGCTTGTCATTGTTGCTCATCGGTGTAATTAGCAACCAAGCAAATTTGTCCCTTGGAATTCAGCATATGGTGTTTAAGTATTAAGGTGTTATGCAATCACTGAATAATTATAGAATTTGTGCAGCCAAGTTCTCTTGTAATGATACAAACTCCTGCACTCAAGCCACTTGACTCCTGCTTGATGCAATGTGTGAACAATGCCTGAACATCACAAAATAATCAAAATATTAACTCCTGTCTAAATGGGCATATGAGGGATTATACAGTTTTCATGGTCCTCAATTTGGTGTGTCTTACAAATACTGTGAAACTGAAGCTA
>JAABNY020000108.1:24975851-24988748 GCA_015164015.2 Brevimyrus niger | reverse complement strand
TGGCCCCCTGTCCAGGGTTGTTCCCTGCCTCGTGCCCGTTGCTTCCAGGATAGGCTCCAGACCCCCCGCGACCCAGTAGGATAAGCGGTTTGGAAAATGGATGGATGGATGGATAAATATAAATAAAAAAGGAGGATACTGAAATACCATATCTTCTGTCATAAACAAGATTTTCAGGTGAAAATTCATTTTCATTTACTTTGCATAGACTAGAATTAAGGGCTGGTTTAAAGTATTAAGTAATATCATAACATTAAAGCCATTTAAACCCTATCACTTCCATGTGCCTTTAGACCTTTGTCCCCCTAAAATATTTACAATGTAAACAAGCATATATTAAATGTTATGTACAAAGTGTGCATATCACATCAGCATGAACCAAAGTGTCTGAGGAAAGTTTTAAGGTCCTCTAGAATCTATGCCATGAAGAATTAAGGCAGTTCTGGGGGTCATCTGGTACTAGCAAGGTGAACCTAATAAAGTGGCCTGTGATTATGCTGTGCCTTACAGTGCCCGGGACACCGGCCATAATCCCTGGCTGAAGCTGGCCACAGAGCTGTCTGTCTGGCTGAAGCTGGCCACAGAGCTGTCTCTCTGGCTGAAGCTGATCACAGAGTTGTCTCTCTGGCTGAAGCTGACCACAGAGCTGTCTCTCTGGCCTGCTAATCGCATGCAACTTTTTAATCCATGTCAGGAACATGAGTATTTGCACTTGGTGCACAGGCCCTGCTTGTACGGTCATTGTGTGACTCCATTCATTTTTTTCATAGGTCACATGCCCTTTAAAAAAACACATAGATAAGGACATAAGGATCATATTGGCCTACACAAGCTACCTACTCACGATCACGGGTAAAGTCATACAGACCCTGCTACAGTTATATGTGTATGATTCTGTCAAAAGAATGCATATCCTTATTGGGGAAACAGAGTTGGCAGACCTAGCTGTGTGTACTGGCTTTGTATTCAGACCAAAAACAGGCTCAGGCTCAATTCTGTGAGGTAAAAGTATATACAACAGCAATCAGGATTATCTTTATTTTACTTCTCAAAGTCATTGATGCTGCTCATGGGCAGCTGGGTATTCTGCACCACGTATTGACTGAGAGCATAGGAGCTGGCTAAACCCCAGCTTAGGGGACCACACCCCCCTTCCACCCAAGCAGAATCATTTTTAGCTATGAGTCTTGGCTACCTGTTGCCTTAAATGACCAATAATGTAATATTTGAAGCCCAATGCTTCTTTAAGGTTAACAATAAGATAATGACTGAAATGCATTCACAGCATGTCTTAAAAAATGCTAAGTGGAAAAATTCAAACAAAAATGAAAAAGGCAGCAAGGAAAAAAATACCTTTTTAGTACAATGGAAAGCCTGTTTTAGTCTGAGAATAAAAGACATAAGTATCTAAGCTGCAGCTCCACTTCTTTTGAAGCAGGCAGTGAGCTCGGTTTTGAAGTCTGATTAAAATTTTGATTGCTATACCTGAATGTGGTTTAGTTAAAAAAGGGCAATGCTGCCGTTCCTGCTGACTGTCTGCCCACTGAGGCCCTGTCTCTCTGTGACAAGGGAACAGATGGACTTTGTCATCCAGGCTTGGATTTTTAAAGTTTAAAAGCGCCTGGGCCAAACTCCCTGGTAGCTGAGCTGAGGCATGAATGCCTTAAGACCGACAGGATTAATTCCTGATAAGTGCCTATGATCTGCGTACAGTGATCACATAAATGTCATGTTTTAGATGTGCTGTTTACCTGTACTTAAGCTTCCAAAGGTGGCATTTCCTTCATGATGAAGGATTGTGAAATATGAGGGGTCTTCATTGTATTGACAGCTGATTATGCCAAATGATGCCAGTGCATGCATTTTTAATTCTTCTATAAAATGATATTTTTTAGAGCCTCTGTGGTAATGATATTTTATGTTGAATTCACTTCATTTTTAATTTAATCACTTAAGTAGAGATGTGAGTCCATATCTCCTGATACTGCACATGGATGATCACGACTAATCAGGTTTTTTAATGTTAGGGTTTGAGGTTTCCATAACATAGCTTTGGAATCCAATACATGAGATGTTAGTAGAGGTTTCTTAACATTAATTCCTCTGATTAACCAGGCAGTGAATTTTACTAGATGTAATGATGGATATTCCATGAAATGTGCTACAGAAGCCTGAGAAGCAAACTTTCATTTGGGCACAGTAATGTTTTGCATCCATTGGGGTTATATCTCTGATGTTAAATCCTCGTAACATGTAATTAAATGCTGATTTGTGGATTGTGTTTTCCCTGGGCAACTAAAGCTTTAATTAAAAACCTCTTTGTTTGCATTCCGGTTCCTTCAAGGGTAAAACAGTCTTTCAGGAAGATATGGAAGGTAGTAAAGATACTAGGGCCTCAATCTAGTTATATTGCTTTTTACTTACTTTAGTGCTTTTACAGAAAAGGAACAGTCCCCGCTTGGATAAAACACAGATACTAATTTTACAGCTAGTGTGAGGAAAGATGCTGTCATTAATGATGTGTCAAAATGAAGCTGATTGTATAATCATTTTATTTCCTTTATATTGTTTTATTTCCTCACATTTGTTTCTCTAGGACAAAGGATGATACATAAAAAATGGAAAGTACTAATATTAAGGAGTAATGAAATGCTTGGTAAATCTTAGTTCAGTAAATTATTTGTGTGTACTGAGTTAAGCAGGTTCTGCAAGGATTGCCATGAGATGATGAAGGTATCATTTTCAGCCTGTATTTCCTGGATAATGTGCTATTGTCATTATTAAAAATCCTGATTATTTGTGTTGGAAAAGCAACAATGCCAGCTATTAGCAGCATAGTTGGCCACGTAAAAAATCTTTCAGGTGAGTGTTAGGGCGGCTTTCTGCGTAGTACTGTTACCTCAAATCCCCCAGAGTTCATGTCTCACTTTCGCTGCATCTGTTTGGAGATGTTCTGCTTTCTGCTCAGTCGAAGACCATACAGTTTGGGTAATCGGCATCTCTGAGTTGCCCCCGGTGTGTGAGGATGTGTGTGAACGCTGGTATGTGCCTCTGATGGATGGCATCCCGTCCAGGGTGTCCCTCCACCTTCTGTCTTATATTGACTGGGACAGGCTCCAGGTTCCTCCTGACATTGTCCAGGGTAAGTAGGCAGTGATAAGCGTTTAAAAAACAACTTACTTAGAGAAATTAATTTTCAACTTGGAGTCATTTATTTTTCTCATTTTGTTCATTCTTTGTAATTTTGTATGTATTGTAAACAAGTTGTTGACAATACATGCAAAAATAGGTTTGGAATTGGTGAAAATCGCAATCAGTAGTTTACCGAAAAATGTTCAAAATTGGATATTGATGTTAAGGAAAAAATAAGCTGGGAAAAATGGAATTGTTTTGTGTTTTTACCAACGGAAATGAACTGCCACACACAGTCTAGTTGAGCAAACAGGATGAGTACTTCACTATAACATAATATTAATCTAAACAAGAACTCCACCCCCATATTCAGCTGATGAGATGTTGCCTGGTTATCTCCCCTACCTCCTGCTAACCTCATCAGGCAGTACCCTGCTGTTTTCAAATGAAGCGTGTGATTCAGGTGCTGCACATTCTCTCGCAGTTTACGTGGGGCTGTGGAATGGCCGGCTATCAGCAGACGAGGTTGTCTTTGGTGGCTGTGTGGAAAAAGGGGAGTGCATACCAGTGCGTCCGTCACTCCTGTGGAGGCTGATTCCTCACGCCGCTCTCCCATAACCGCCGTCCGCCCTGGCAGCGGCTCACCCTGACACGTCAGTGGGTGGATTCTGATGTAGTACGGGGCTCAGCGCTCTAATGAACAACTACAAGATGAGCTGAGACGGGGCTGCCACTGTGTCCGTCAGCTCTGAGGACGGCACAGAGCACAGAACGAGGCGCTTTACACGGCCAGGCAGGCCGTTTGGGTCCCTCATCAGGCGCCACACAGCGTGTCTTCATGTCACGGCTATCAAGCATGACACCCGACACCTGGTAATTTGACACCTGCTGCTATGACAGTGCCGGCAGATGGTCGCAGGGTACATTAATGTGTTGATGAATGGTGCCCCTTACGAAACTCAGTGTACTGCCCCTGCCTCTGGCTATTCAAGATCATTTATATCGATCATATTTAAAAATCAAAAATCTACTTTCAGTGGGGTGTTTCAAAGGTCATACAACCTGGGTTATTTCTCAGCGTACATTTAGATATAAATATAAAATGTATATGTTATTTTGTGTGTGTGTGTGTGTGTGTAGGTATATATGTGCACAGCGGTAATGCATTAGATGTGTTTAAGCCGAGAGCTGTTCACCAAAGGAACATTTCTGCATTCATCATGCATTACTGCTGAATATGGTGGTACATTTCATATTCCATAGTACTCATTATCATCCAAATTATCCATGCAGTGAAGGGCTGTTCGGCTGGGCGTATAATGAGCCTGACATCCCCATGACCGTAGCATATGATTCTCTGTTAACTCCAGACTTCAGCAGATCAATATGCCCTATAAAGTATGAGGAACAAGGGGAAAAGATTCCACCACGTTTAATGAAAAGACATTACTGAGCTCCCAGGAATTGTGCAGGCCGACCACCAAAAAAAAACTGTTGACAAATTAGTTTTGAAATCCCAGGCAAAAGGTTATTGAATCTTTATTTGGAGTGAGAGTGCACATGCAGGAGCTGAGATGGTGAGGGGCCAGATGGTGTCCTAGCGGATGTGTCTGGCCGTTTCAGATGAGTAACTTCTTTTTTTGATGCTTCTTTCTTACAGGGACGTACGGGCCTGACAGCTGGCCCTCTGCATACCCAGAATGCCGAGGGAGGAATCAGTCTCCCATCAACATCAATGATGGGGATGCACAGGTTTCCATAACATATCAAGAACTCACGCTGGATGGGTTTCAAATTGAATCATCCAACAAAACCTCCATGAAAAACACAGGAAAAACCGGTGAGATGTATCGCCATGACAACATAAAAAGCTACAGGCAATAATTAAACTCGGGCAACTACTCTATATTTCTGTTTTTTACAAAATAAACATTCATTTTTTAAAATGCTCCAAAACACCACTTCGTATTGAGTTTGTAATGCATTAGTAACAATCTATTGATCTGCCTTTCAGAAAAATAATAATAGTTGTGTTAGTTGCATTGAGTAATTTGCCTAATTGTAGGTAGACCTGTGAAAATAAGGACTTCATGTGTACAGTGTTTATACAAATTGGATGCCATGTAACTTACAGGGTATCCAAAGGGGCGCGAGGTAATTGAAATTTATTTGCATTCATTCATTAATTGTTTATTATTCATTCATTTTGCACTGCCAAGCCACGTATGCTCCTCTTGCCATTTTCAAATCTGATATCCACATTTAACAAGTAATTTAAATATGATAAAGGTGTATCCTCTGATGCTTTCTTGAACATGACATTTCTTGGCAATCTCTTCTCCTGACAAAAATAGCATTTAAGCAATTTCTTATGAAGAGAAAAAAAAATTGCATTTACTGAGGGTTTATTTTCATAGGGGCTGCTGTTTTCCTAGGTTTCTGCTCAAGTCTTCTTGGCTAAGCTTCTAATTCCTGCTCTCCTGTTCGCTCAACGAGACACAGGCTAGCATCACTAATGAAACTCCCAGGGCCAGACTGTATCAGGCGCAGGATTACCTCTCCACGTGGGCACAAATAGACGGGACCACTGATTAATGCAAGGGGCCTGTGTGCATGGGGCTGATCTGTGGGCTGCAGGGCAGGCTGAAACAAGCATTGTCGGGAAGCTGCTCCACTGATATTGGTGGCGGTTCAACTTGCCTCTTGCATCCTGCTTCCGTGGCAACCAGAGAAGCTTAGCTGCGGATCTCTCCCCTCCATACGCTGCACGCTATGTTCTCTTTACCCGTCACCGTGGATAGTCCTCAACCTAATTTTTACTATTCTGCTTGAGAGTGGTGGTTCATGGTCTTTTCTGCGTATGGTTTTTTGGTTCCTCCTGCTTTCTCTGATCATGCTTAGAGGAAAGCTTACTCCAGCGTCATGCTCTTTCCATTGTTAAGAGGGAATCCGATGCTGACCAGGCGGCTGCTCGCTGGAATTTTAGCAGTCACAAACCTTGATGCCTTGATGACTTCATGCAGGCCATGTAAAATTCAACGGGTGCCACTTTATCTCATCCTTTTCAACAGGATGCATTATATCAGAAAATTACTGGAAATTTCAAAACAAGGAAACAATTTCTAAAGCAGAGATGGAAAAAAAATTACATTTAATTCTTACTATTAATACAGACTTTTATGGATGACATTGCAGCATGACCCTAAGATGTCATTCTATTCCCATGATGGAACCAATTTGTTTTTAAACCACAAAATCACATTCCCAGTATAATAATTTCTCTTTAGTGTCATTGCATCCCTTTGCACAAAAATATTTAACTAGGCTTTTCCCTAAAGATTGTTCTTTTATCTTTCATAAATTGAAGTTGACATCAAATACATTCTAGAGACTATGTCTTCAATTAAGTCATGTCATATTTTTCTAATAAATCATTTCAGTGTTTCTATGGTGAGGCATACTGTTTTGGCAAATGTATGTAGCTTAACTTAGGCTTTAATATATTGCAGAAGTTGACATCTTTATATGTTTTTGAAGAAGGCTTCAGTACAAAGGACGTCATAAATGGACTTTAAAGGACTACTTGGCCATGAATGACTGATGAATGTATTGTAGTAATTATAGTTCAGTTTAGTTCAGAAGTATACTAGAAAACTTTATTACTACTAGTGCTTACTGAATACAGAAAGAGAACAAATCATATTACTCTTATCAAAAATTTAGTTGTGGAAATAATTTTTTTACATTGATTTAAGGAAATTAGCACACGCTTTGGGAAGAGGGCACAGGGTCACAGAACAGGGCCATCCAGCATCCCTGTAGCGGCTAATGGAAGGGAAAGGCCTTGCTTAAAGGCCCAGCGGTGGTAAAGTTTCCCTGCCAGTCTCAGGAATCGATCCCTTGACCTTCCAGACTGGTGGGGGAGAGCCCTCACGTATGACATTACCTGCCACCAGTACAAAATCAGGGGTTTCTCTAAACATGGTTTAAGAACTCAAAAAAAAACGCTACTTTTTTTCAATATATTTTTAAGAAAAAAAAAACTAAAAGAAAACATCAAGAATCAATTTTAAATGGTGGAGGAGACAGCTTTCAGGATGCAACTTCGGGTGTAACTTTGAAAAGAGTGACTGTGCTGCAGGCAGGTTATACGTACGTGTTTGCCTGCGTTTGGTCTCTCAGCGGTATGCTGTTGTCTGTCTCAGTGTTCTGGGGGTCCAAGCCAGCTCATTCTGTTTCTTTCAGTGGCCATCCTGCTGAGGGACGATTACTTCGTCAGAGGTGCAGGGCTGCCAGGCCGCTTCAAAGCAGAGAAGGTGGAGTTCCACTGGGGTCAGAGCGGGTTAGCTGGCTCTGAACACAGTATCAACAACAGGAGATTCCCAGTGGAGGTGAGTGGAGGAGGATTGGGGTCATGAATGAAGCACAGGGTACTCTATCTTTTAAATTAAATTTAACAGTTATTTTTCATATCAAATCCATTTTTATTCCTGTATGGATTTCTTCTATTTACTCTCCAGTATATCTTTCTTAAATTCACCTTGGAAAGCTGCTCTGCTGTGATTTGCACTCATAAAATCTTTTATATTTGGTATGAAATAAACACACTGTAAAATGGAATTCTATAAAGTTATATTATTCAGTTATACATAGGGAAAATTGAAAGTTGTCTTAAACAGGTAACTTCATAAAATGCAACCTTTTGTCAGTTTTTAATTGCCTAATCACTTCAATGACCACTCTTTAAGTACCACTGGCCCTCAGAAAGTATAATTTTGTAATGAGACCTTTTTTCTGACACAGTATTAAGTGTTAACAGAGGATTTTAGCTATAAGCATAATTTGTATTTTTTTTCTTAACAGCTATAAAATAAGCATAGCACACAATGATCATTTCAACATGCAGTATTTGCTGCATAAATTGTTGAAAATCTAGATTTAATTGCATTGCATTTCCAGATACAGTAACAAAAAATGTATTGCATAAATCAATTATCCTCGTCTCCTGTGCTGGAGATGCAAATGCTTGGATTTTCCTGGAGTCCAGATATTCTCTTTGGGAGCAAAGCAGGTTTATGCACTGTTATGGCACTCTTAGGGGTTCTATAACTTGCTTCATATATGGAATTCAAGATGGTTTTAAATGGAACCTGTTCTGGGAGGCACCCTTAAAGAACCATAGCAATTATTTTATTAATGTTTTGTTAATGTTCTATATTGTACCTCAAGTTGCTGTCTTTATAAGCAAAATATGTTTAACTCACAATTTAAGTACAATCATAATTGTATTTGGTGTATATATTTGTATATATTTATATGCTCATTTACCATTGAAAATGTTTCATGCATTATTAGTCCATTATGAAGGTATGCTGAATGTTTTACAAATGCATTATAAAGACATTATGAAAGTGCAGTTAGTATAAAGTGTTAGCCATCTAGTTATTACAACACTGTTATCAGAAATGCAGAATTTGTGGAATGCCACATGCAAGCACAGCGTTGTATAAAAGCTGTTTAACAGCTTTCAAGTTCAGTGTGCAATCAGTTTCATCTCACATATAACTGTCTGCAACTTACAGTAAAAAAAAAACTTTGGTTTACTTAAGTATCTAAGTAAGGAAAGACTAAGGAAAGACAGAGAATTGAAAGAAAATCACAAGCACTTTACTTGAGGGGGTACAAATAATGTAGTAGTACACTCTTACTTAATGTAATAATTAACCAGAAACTAAGTGTTAGTTACATAGTGATGTCATGTTTGTTCAACAGTAATCATAACGGTCCATGCATTCCGTGCAGTTACCATATTTGTTCATTATTTGTACTTTAATAGTATCTGAGTTAAAACTGTACATTACTTGTGCCCCTTGAGTAAAGAGTTATTCTTTTTTGGCTTTGGTATGTGGTGTGTAGTCCTCCTCTGCTCCACATCTCACTTTATGCATCTGGAGAAGGCGAGCTGTCTGACCTGACGCTATGTGGTCACCAAGTCGCATTTTATAAATAAAGCTGCCACACGAAATGCTGCAAAGTAGTGTCTGCTATTTTTTATTCGGGAAACGTATTCGCTGAGAAGTGAATTTCACCGGAAGTGTTAAAACGAGCAGTCAAGCTGACAAGCGGCAGACGTGCCAATGAGCATTGGTTAGCTACAAATTTAGCTGCAGAAATTACGGTTTGTATTAGCTAATTAGCGACAATGTTTAAACATTGTATCTGGCATGTTGTTTTCCAGACTTAGTACTAAGAACAGTTGGCTGCCAGGTATGACTTTATGTTTTTCTTGAACTTTGCTTTCAACTTGAAACTTTTTTTTTGCATTTTTGTTTACTTTTTAGAAGAATACTCATACCTAATTATATATTACTAATTCCCATGAAGTACTGTATAAACCAAACACTGTTGCAGTGTCATCCATTACGGGAAGGTAATTTGAAACTGTCCTGCGATGCTGTTCCTTTCATTTAAAGGTGTGTTTATTGAACCTTTTTACTGAAAAAATTTTGAATTCAAAGGTGTCCAAAAACATCAGAGGGTGCTATAAGGCTCCCTACAGTGCTATGAGGAACCCTAAGTATTAAAACAGAGCCATTAAAACTTTCCATTTTTAACCATGTATAATCCCTTAGACAGGCAAACCAAACAATATTTTGACACCAACTTGGATGTTTATCAATTATTGTATAGAAACGAAAGAGTAATGAGATCCTGAGTATCTCTGTTATGCAGCCATTGTGAATGTAGCAAAGCTAATAAAGGGAATTGCAAAGCACAACCAAAATACATGGCCCCCCAAAAACCCCCCGAGCCTCTGCCCTGTGACTCGTTAATTTTGTCTCGTCATGGTTCCTGAACTAATACGACACCCCTTTGGGCGCTGTTAGCAGGTACTGCTTCATTAGCACTTCCCTTACAGGTTACAGGCATCGTGAGATGGGCCCCTGAGTGTGGGAGCAGTAGCTGACACGCTTTGCGTTTTATCTCGCGATGGGACACATGAGACGATAAGGAGCAGCTGAGTGGAGGAAGCTCCTGCTCTGCTCTGCTCTGCTCTCTTTGTCGCCACATGAGTCAAAGTGGCTTTGGAGGTACTACGACGTGATGATCACGAGAGAGGCACGGCAGCTTAGGTGGGTTCAGGGTGCTCCTAGCAGAGGATGTGGATCACAGAAGCACTTTCAGCAAAGAGGGTCTTAGTTGTACTTTTATTTACATTTACAGTGTTTAGCAAACGCTCCAGAGCTCGTTCCAGAGCGACTTACAGCCAGTGCTATGTCGTCCATGACTGTTCTTCGATCTATAAGCTAGACCTAAAATCGACAACTGTCATCAAGATTAAGTTACCGCTAAGTACGTTGCATAAAAACCCTTGTTAGGAAAAAACAGTGCAGAGGCAAACATCATTAGTGGAATCTTGAAACTCATTTCAATGAGCAAAATGTTTCAGACCTCAGGTATCTTAGACAAGCAAGAGATTTGAACCTACATAGTTAGTATCACTTTTTTAGGAAATTATTAATTTTTTATTAGTGGCATTACGTAAATGTTACAAGCGCTTAGTACATCGGCATGGTGATACGGTGGTTTATGCTGTTGCCTTATAACGCGGAAGTTGCTGGCTCGATCCCCATCGCCAGCAGGGAACCTTCTGCATATTGTTATTCGATCGCCGTAAAATACTTTCAATCACATCCGTGTGAAATATTTTGCACAAATAACTGTATCTTGTCTTTGCTATTTTAGTAATAAACTTTCAAAGCAGACAGTGACTAAACAAAATATGAAAATATCTTCCTGTTCATATTATTTTAACAATTTTTTTCCCCAATTTCAGTCAAGTTTGACCTTTGTAATTTGCGTACGCTTTTATTTTACAGTAAAATATCGTTACAACGGACTTCGAGGGACCTGGAAAAATGAGTTTGTTATATCTGGATTTACTGTATGTCCAGAACAACGACAGGACACCATTTACTCATGCCACACCCCAGCAGACACACTTGTAGTATAGATTGTTATATTGTACATGTAGTAATCCAACTTTACCTGAGTAGATGGGTGACCAATAATAATCCTGGCTATGTACATATCTGTGCTGGATATCACCGGCACACCACGAGCCTTGTAGGCGAAGCTACATATGTCCCTTATAGCCGAACAGAACTACAGCTGAAAGTGGCCCTGGGGACCAAATTGTCTGTCCATTATAAGCAAAATTCTGTTATTTGTGAGTCCACTATAACGGTATTCCACTGTAAATATTTTGTAATTAATTGGAATGCTACGACGTGCTTTCACTTCCAGCACTGACTGCAGGGTTCCATTTTTTATACACTGTACATATAAAGACTCATTCTCCCGATAACTCAAACAAAATCATGTCATTTTGGTATACTTTACAGATTAACAACATAATTTAATCAGGTAATGTAAAATATTATGTCAGATGAGGACACATAATTCAATAGATTACATGACATGAGTAGTAAGATCGCAGAATTTCGTCTGACGAAACAATCTTTTGGGAATCTGTTCCCACACGTCGGACGTGGTCCGGAGCAGACTTGTTCACTCACCCAAGTTACCATGGTAGCTCAGTGTGAATTCATTTAAGACACGTTGATGGAATGGAATTTCCACTTAAATAAGCCAGACTTGTCGAAATAAGTCAGACTTTCCCTTAATCCTGCCTCCCCCCAAGTTTCAGTTATAATTTACCCCCTGGCAATAGCCGTAGCAGGCTAAATACATGGAATAGAAATAATAATTGATAATACATCGCAGGCCTTGATGTTTGTTATGGATGAAATGTGGCCCTCTGTCCCTTGGAAGCTGAGTACCTCAGTCCTAATGATGTATCACAAAACTTCTAATGAACCAAGTGTTGCCAGTTTATCTGTTGCATTGTCAGACACTCCAGTATATTCTCTGCGATCAAGAGCAGATGAGCTCGTTTTGTGCTTGTCGTAATGAGGAGCTGTCAAAATTAGTAGCATCACTTTGTGGCCATTTTGCTGGAGCAGCTGGACTGTAGTTGTGCTTGGAGCCGTCATCCCATCCAGGTGGCGTGGTGCTGCTGAAACTCCCCCAGTTGTCATGCACCAGCGTGTAGCTCAGCTGCTGACAGCTAAGTGCTCTTTCTATTGCCTATTCACGCCGCAAGGCTGTGACCTTACCTACTGGGAAAAGACACCATGCGCAGGCAAAGAGGCGTCCATGTTCTATGCAGATTCCCAGGTTAAACAGCTGCTGTTTCTTCATGCCGGCTGCATGTGAAATAATCATGTGTTCAATTTCCTCAGTAATTATCAATCTTTCAAATAATGTATGCCTCTTTAATGATTGAAGGTAGTGAGAAATTGTCTTGGTTGTCTCCTTGGCTAGTGTTTACTTTTAGTTGTACAGTACAACATTGGGAAAGTTCGATGTTTACCTTCTGACTGTGAGGGTCTTGCTAGAACAGCCTCAAACAACAAGGAATTGTTACCATAAAATGACGTTGACATGTCGACCCAAGGATTCAATGTGCTCCACTTGGACAAAAATTCACACCACACAAAAAGATACGCCATATATTTTGCATATACATTTACTTAAGCAGAAATTATGATATTAAGAGCATTCGGGGAAGATGCAATGGCATAGTCTAGCAGAACAGGCATTCAAACCTTTGATGAAGTTGGTGGCAATTCTAAGTGGTTCTTAATGTGACACTATGCAATTCTAGGTGGATACTAAGGTGTTGCTAGGTTGTCGGAAGGC